>JARUPZ010000019.1:4536272-4607295 GCA_031213475.1 Nereocystis luetkeana
AATAGTAAACAGGACCTACGGTACACACAAAAGCCTACCAGGTATATATTTGCCTGTTTTTACTATTACGGGGGACCATAGTTAACAGGACCTACGGTACACATAAAAACCTATATGTTTAACCATTTTTACTAACAATATTTGGTCCTGTTAACTATGGCCCCCCGTAATATTAATAACAATGTTTGGTCCTAGTGGAGTATTTGCTATCTTTCCCCCCTGAACCTCTTTCCTACCACTGCATGCACCGCACGGAAACACGCGATCTGCCTCAATTGATAGGGCCGAGTAATTCGTCTCCTCCAAACGGGACTGCAGTCTTACACCCTTCTATCAATAGTACTGCAGTCCCGTTCTGGGGCACAAAACGAGGTAAATTGTACCCACTCTCTCTGTCCCGAAATATAGGAGCCATTTATATACTACTATCGAATACAAACGGTGCTTATATTTAGGGGCATAGTGGGTACCTGGGTAAGTGGTTTTTTGGGGGGTACTTGGTGCCGTAGTTCGTCCCTAAAGGGCTTCAAAGGAGGCGAACACTCATCACTACATCCACCAAGAGGCTCTTCGACTATTAATACTGTAGTAGCACAACCGACAGCAGCCCCCCCCCCCCCCCCCCCCCCCCCCCCCCCCCTCCCCTAACTCCTCCCTCGCCCCCCCCCCCCCCCCACCGCCCCGTTCCCCGCGCGCGCTTTCCTTCCGCACGGACCTGACAAGTGAGCGCCATCGTGTGGTACCCGCCGGGGCCGACGCTGATCTGCCTCACGAGGGCCTCGCTTCCCCCCGAGAAAGTCAGGATCAGTCGCGGCTCCAGCACATCCTCCTTGTCCCCGTGGCCCGTGTACTCGTGCTTCCCGAAGGCGTAGACCGTGCCCTGCCTCGTCAAGACGCACGAGTGCACCGACCCGGCGTAGACCTCCTTGACTTTGCTGTGCAGCCCTTCCACCCTGAATAGCCCACACCGCACCCCCCCCACCCCCCCCCCCCCCCCCGCCCCGAGGGCATTCGGTCATTGGTGGGTACATAGAGCGTATTTAGTATAGGGGGTAGATGTTGGGTTGGAGGTGGGGGGTAAGGGTAAGGGTGGGGGGCGGTGCGGCGGGGGGGGGGGGGGGGGGGGGGGGGGGGGGCATCGGTGGGGTAGAGAGGGTAGGAGCCGGGAGGAGTGGGGGTGGGGGGGGGTTTCACCATCTGTACCAGGTATTGCAAATAAGGAAGTTTAGCATTGACTATTAATACAGTAGGCAGGCTCGCGCCGGTAATCGGTTTCCTCTCCTTCGTTTTTTTGTTTTTGTTTCGGTTTGTTCTGCTTGGTTTACTTGTGTGGTGTATGTGTTCGGTACGCATCTGGATGCGAGACCGTCCGAGTTTCCCGACGGCGCAAAGCTTGACTCCTGTAAAAAAAGAAGAAGCAAAAAATGAACGCTGTCCGAGCCACCACACACAAAACAAAAACATTTCAGACAAAAAAAAAAAACGGTTCGGAACAAGCTCCGGGGGCGCTGCAGATGTTGCACCACAGAAAAAAAAACCCCCAGCAAAAAACGATTTCTGAAAACAACGACTACTGCTGCTTCGTCAGAAGACACGCAACCGTACGAATGGCAAGATCGAAGACACTTTTTTAACGAGTTGAGATTTTGTACAGCACATACACAGCCTCTCACAAACACAGCAGACGATGAGGAACCAGACGGTCTACCTCTTGAGATCAATCATCCGAGGCGTGGAAGAACTTGCTCAACATTCCTAACAACCCACCCACCCATCCGTAAGCGCGCACCTGGAAGGCGTGTGTCGATCCTCAACGTCCCCCAGCCCCAGCCGGCCGTTTTCCCCCGCGCCCCAAGTGTACAACTCCCCCGACGCCGTCACCCGCCGCTGTGTACGCAAACCCACACGCCACCTGGTGCGCGTGCGTTGCGAACGCCGACCGACCGACCGACCGATCGATCGGGCGAGCGAGTTTGGGAAGTTTAGACGACCGGAAGAGGACGCGTGCGGCTATATACACACACGACGAAGTATTTTACCGCTCCAAAAAAAAGCGGTAAGCATGGGCTCGGGCGTGGTGGGGTGTGTGCGGTGAGGTTGGGTGGGGAGGGAGAGACGGACGGATGGGTGGAGGGATGGATGGAGGGATGGGTGGAGGGCGGGAGGGAGGGGAGGGAGGGAGGGGAGGGATTTGTCGAGGGGGAAAAAAGACGCGATATAATTATATATATATACATATATCTATGCCCCGCCATGCTGCAAGACCGTGTCGTGTGGTGTGCTGCAAGACCGTGTCGTGTGGTGTGGTACCGAAGTATGTATGTTTCTGCTCCCCCCTCCACAGGCGGCGAAAACAGGTCAAGATGGGCGAAAAACTTTCTATGTGATACATGGAAGCAACGTATTGAGCGCCCAACTGTTGGAGGTGTCTCTACTAGGAGTAGGAACGGCTCTCCGTCTCGAAAGGAATGCGGGGTCAATGGCCAAATGACTAAGGCGAGCAACAAATGAGTACGCCCCCCCCCCCCCCCCGCCTCCACCCTCCCCCCCCTCCCCCCTTCTTCCTGCCCCCCCGCACCCGACGTGCTCCGTCCCGGCATAGCAGGGATGCGAAGGCCCATGTTCATACGACCACGGCCATGCCTGATATCGAGTACACCCCCCCCCGCGCGGCCATGCATGAAAATGAGTACCCCCCCGCCCCCCGCCCCGCCCCGCCCCGCCCCGCCCCGCGGCGGTGTCACACCTGTGTCTGCAGTCCACGACATTTTCTCACTTCGAGAAAAAAAATAACAAACCAACAAACAAAAACTAGTAATATCGGTTGCGTACGCACAAAAACTCCCGGGCATGGTTGAGGAAGGGTCGGTTACTTAAAGCACCAATCTGCTCCTCAAAACAACGAACGTTTTGTATAAATATTAGTGTACAAACGGTCCTTATAGCTTGCCGCAGAGGAGTAGATCGTATACTCTTCCGCGTCGCGACGGAGTTTTCCGTACCAATTCGCCACATGCTGTCGGCCATTACAGAAAAACAAGAACACGTCAACACAGAAACGAGACACAAAACAGATTCAACAGACAGGGGACCTTTGTGCCACTGCGGTTGGTCAACACAGAAACAAACAGACCGAACCGAACCGGACCGAACCGAACCGGACCGAACCGAGCAGGAACCGGACCGACCCGATCCGGAACCGGATCGAACCGGAACCGAACAGGACCGAACCGACCGAACCCAACCAACCGAACCGACCGACCGAATCGAACCAAACCGAACCGAACGGAACCGTCTCGGCACCGAACCGAACAGAACATAACCAAAACCGAACGGAACCGACCGAACCGAACCACATCGCCACAACCAAGGGACGCACCTGTACGCAGGGGATCCCCTCTAGCGCCTCGATCCTCCTGGGCGAATCCGCCGCCTCCCTGTTGCCGTGGCCGAGCCGGCCGAACCCGCCCCTGCCCCACGTGAAAATCTCGCCGCAGTCCGTCAACACTGCCGCGTGTTGCCCCCCACAGCACACCTAAAACAGCGAACGCGCACGCACGTCGCAGGTATGGTACTACTGTTTACTGAAGTAGTGGTAGCAGTAGTAGCAGTAGCAACAGCAGTAGCAGTAGTAGTAGCAGTAGTGATAGTAGTAGTAGTAGTAGTAGTAGTAATAGTAGTAGTAGCAGTAGCAGATAGTAGTAGAGGTAGCAGTGGTAGTAATAGTAGTTGTAGTAGCAGCAGCGGTAGTAGCAGTAGTAGTAGTAACAGTAGTGGTAGTAATAGTAGTAGTAATATAAACCAAGTACGGAGCACAAAACAAGCAGGGCGGCAGCAAACGTTTTGCTCCCACCCTCTTCCCTTCTCTTTTCTGAATCTAACCTGCTGATCGAAGAACTCCCTCCGTTTCCCGTCTCTCCTCTCAGGAGGTTCATGCTCACAACCAGACCAACCAAAACCAGCAAAGCGCAAGAGCTCCCCCCCTCCCCCCCCCCTCCTATAATCCCTCACACAGGTGGCGAAACAGGTGGGGGGGGCTAAGAAAAGCAATTATTTCTCATGTTATATATATATATGCGAAAAAAGTAACGAGGAAAACTGAACAAGCGGGGGTAGGACGGGGACGGGGGGGGTCGGCCTTACGACCCCACCCAATAGTTGGAGGTGTCTCTTACCTGGTATGTGGCAGGAGGAACGGTGCTCCGTCCCGAAAGGGATGCGTGGTTAATGGTCAACTGACTCACGCAAGCAACAAATTAGTCCCCCCCCCTCCCGTTCATGCGACTCGCCGGACACCTCACGGCGCTTCGCGCTTCGTGCGAGCAAGCAATGCCTGCCTGGTCGATGAAAACCCGACATGCTCCGTCCCGGCATTGCAGGGATGCGAGGGTCCATGGTCATACGACTACGGCCATGCATGAAATTGAGTACATCCCCCCCCCCCCCCCTCCCCTCCCCTTTTTCTCGCCCCACCTGCTGCACCGAGAGCCCCAGCAAGCCCTGTACCACGACGGGGAACACATCCTGCAACCCGTCGACGCCCTCTCCACCCTCATGAGGGGGCCCATCGTCGACCACCCCCATGGAGAACACCACGCGCCGAGGGTCTGCCAGAGCCTGGAAGGCCTCGTAGAGCCCGCCGTGCGTCCACGTCAACTCCTCGTAGCGCCCCGCGTTGACTCGCCATCTCGTTAGCTCGTCGTCGCCAAACCCACTGCCGCCGCCGCCGCCGCCGCCGCTGCTGCTGCTGCCACCGGTGTTGCTGTTGCTGTTGCTGTTGCTGCCGCTGCCGCTACCGCTTCTGCTGCCGCTTCTATCAGCGCCGCCGCCGCCGCCGCTGCTACGCTCTCCGCCGGTGCCTTTCAGTGGTCGAACAGGTCGTTAGGGGCGGGACAAGCCGAAAAAAGGCAGATTTTTATTCTTGCTTGCGGACTATTCTAAAGCAAACGCAGCGCTAGCCGCAGCAGAACAAGATAAGCCAGAGGGGGAGAAAGAAGACAGAGGATAGCGAAGAAAACACCTGAGGGAAACGCCACAGGCCTACGGTAGCAGAACCCTCCCCCCCCCCCCCCCGAAAAAACAATAAAAAAAACAAAACATCCCCACGCACCATCAGAGATAGCGGCGGCGGCAGCGGCCGGTCGTCGCCCTTCCCACTCCCTCCGTACGGACGACAACAGCCGCGAGATACCTCTCTCGAGTGCCGCCCCCGTACCCCCCCTCCCCCCCCCCGCGCCCCCTCCCACTTCCGCCCCTGCCGCCGCCGGCCCCGTCACCGCCGCCACCGCCGCCGCCGCCGCCTCTGCTCCTTGCCGCTCTCTCCTCGCTGTCTCCGCGTCAAGCACGATCACATCGTCCCATCCCTCCTCGTCGGCGCCCCCCTCTACACCGCCGCCCGCTGCGCCCTCCCCTACACCGCCCCGGTCGGCCGCCCCTGCGCCGCCTGAGGCCGCGCCTGGTGCCGCGCCCGTAGCCGGACGTGCAGCCGCGCCTGCAGCCGTGCCCGGCGAGGCGCCACCGTCACCGACATCATCATCCCCACCGGCGGCGGCGTTGGCGGCATTGGCGGCCGTCAGGCGCGCCACGGAAGCGGCAGTGGAGGCTTCGATAGCGGCAGCCGCTGCCGCGAACGTGCCTGACTCCCCAGCTACCGCAAAGGCTACCGCGGCGTCGGTAGAAGCGGCGGCGGCGGCGGTGGCAGCGGCAGTCGGGGAGGGAGACGACAAGGTAGTGGACGAAGAGGAGGTGGAGGACGAGGACGAGGACGAGGAGGAGGAGGAGGAGGAGGAGGAGGAGGAGGAGGGGGAGGGTTGGGGCCCGAGGGGGTCCATCGCGGAGGGGGCGGAGAGCAAAGACTTCTCTCTGCGTGCCTTGGCGACGGCGGCCGCGGTGGTCAGGCGGGGCGTCGGCGGGCGGGGGCGAGTCACGTCGTCGTCGCCGCGGGAGGCTATGTGCCTCTTCAGAACGTCCAGAGTTTTCGACAGCTGCTCTCCGAACTATCGAGAAAAAAGTCAGAGGTGGGTGGGTGGGTGGGTGGGTGGGCGGGCGATGGGGAAAGTCAAAACAAAACATCGAAGAAGGCAGGTAAAACTGTTTTTTAAAAAAAATTATGGGCTAGGATAAGAAAAGGGTGATGGAAGAAAGAGGGCGGCGATGGCGGGGGAGGGGGGCGGGCAAACAAACGGCAAAAACGTGGAGCTCGTCAAACAAACCGAACCACAAAAATAGCGTCTAAAAAATTCGTCACGATTCGAGTTTCAAACTGCCGTGCGGCGAAATGTTCCCGCACATGACGTAAAAACAACGTGAACAAATCACTTCAAAAACTTCACAACACCCAATATTCGTGCAAACATCACAAATTCGTAAAACAAACCCAAGCTGCACATGGTAGGTAAGCTAAAAGCCAAACACAAACAATATGAAAAAAAACGAAACACGAACAAAACACACTGCTGCAAGTCTTTGGCCAAAGTCCGTGTGTAACAACAACAAAAGCCTTACCGCAACGTGTAACCAACCCCTCTATTAACCCTCGACCCATCCCGTGTCTCACATCCGCCTGAAACGCTTCCTCGAAAGCCTCCCAGGTCATCCACTCCGCGTTCTCCCCCGCGCGCCGTGACCACCACAGCCTCGCCACGCAGTTTCTGTTCGAACGAGATCGGAGATCAAAATCGGAGATCAAGGTCGATGGTCGATATCGGAGATCGATATCGGAGATCGAAATAGGAGATCGAGGTCGGAGATCGAACAACCGCAAAATCGAAGAGGCAGGACACCACAACGGCACGACCGCAGGGCGGTCACGCAGCGGACGAAATAGCGTGTGAAGAGAATTACCGGAGCGGGGCGGACGGAGAGCGGGGGGAATAGCGGCCAAAATGACACATATGCACCGGAGCAAACGCATAGTCCAGCCACACGAACGCGCGTGGGGAACGTTCCACTACCATGCACAGGCCGGCAGGCACGCAGGCAGGCGATAGCTGTCCCCGAGCGAGCTTCCAAGGCAGTTAGGGTACTCGCGCGCTGCGCTAGATGCCTGGCACATACCTCGTACTGTAGGTGATTCGCTGCGCAATACACCAGGTACCTGATGCTTTAACATGCGTGATTTGCGGCTACAAATATTGTGAGACTGGAAAGCGCGGCGTCTCTCACCGTACTCCGGAGGCGACGGACGTCTCCAGGGAGGCGTTCTTCTCCTCTCTCGGATTGGCCGCCTGCTTGATCAAATCCAGGACCTGAAACAAGCGCAGACCGCCGCAGCCGGGCGGATGATCGCGCGCGCGGGTGGGCGGGTAGGGGGCGTGGGCGCGAGGGGGTGGGGTCGGTGGGGGGTATTCATGTCACGAATGGCCGTAGTCGTATGACCATAGACCCTCGCATCCCTACAGTGCCGGGACGAAGCACGTCGGGTTTTCACCAATCGGGCAGACATTGCTGGCACCAAGCGCGAAGCGCCGTGAGTTGTCAGGGCGAGTCGAACGAAGGGCGAGCTGCATCTTACTAAGAAGAGACATTTGTGAAGCGGGCTTTCTTACATACGAGGTATGGATGACGGGCGGGAGGGGGGGGGGCGAGCGCGGGGGCGGGAGTGGGGTGGGGGGTCGAGGGTGCGGTGGCGGGTGGTAGTTGGGTGGGGGAAGAGAGAGATTGTGCGAGGCGTTGCACTCAGTCACTGACCTTTTACTTTTCCTGGCCGAAACACGAAACGATTAAAAGTGCATTTGAGGTCGACCATACGTCACGGGGCATCCCCATGGAAAAAAAGCTCCCGAATGCCCCCCCCCCCTCCTCCCCCCCGTCCCGGTATTGTAGGGGTGCGAGGGTCTATGCTCATACGACTACGGCCATGCATGATATCGAGTACACACCCTCCCCCCCCCGCCTTACTCCCCTCAATTCCGGCGTCAACCATGGCACGAGTTCTTTTTTCCCTCGGAATGCTCTTCGAAGCACGAGTCGTTCCACAGACAACAATGCAATGGGCGCTGACGTTACTATCGCTAGTGAAATCTGCCACCGGGGTGGGGGGGGGGGGGGAGTGGGCGGGCTTCAAAAGCAGTTCCACCAACCGGCCGAGCTCTCAACAAGAAGGCGCCGGAAGAACACGACACATGGCGGTAGCGGTGGCATCGTAGCACAACTCAGCACGTTCATATGTATGAATATCACACACACGCATGTCACGCTGATACATCGCACCGCGACGCACCGCACCGCACCGCACCGCGCTGCATCACATGACATCATCACCACACTACAGTACATCAAATTGCACCGCACCCCATCACACCGCAACGCACCCTATTACACCGCAGCGCACCGTACCGTATCAGCACCGCACCGAACGCTATTACACCGCACGGCACCGTACAACAACGGACCACACCGTTAACCGCGGAGCTAACCCGCACCGCCAACCGAACCGCACCTTCTCCTCTAGCAAGCGCATCTCTTCCACGTACACGCCCGCCCTGAATACCCCGAAGTGGTTCGGCCGCCCATCGTTCAGGTTCATCAGCGTCACCCGCGCCTGCGCTGCGCAGCACTCCAGCTCCCACAGCACAGACGCCACCCCAAGCGGCAGCATTTCCTCGCCTCCCCCGCCCCCACCTCCACCCCCGGCCCCTCCCCCTCCAACACCGGTCTCCACAAAAACATTATTTGCGGGCCCTCCCTTCCTCGCCGTCCCTGCGCCGGTGGCCGCAGCGGTAGAGGTAGAGGCGCCCGCGGCGGCGGCGGCGGCGGCAGCGGCGGCAGTGGTGACGGGTCCTGCCCCCCCGTGCGCGACCGGAGACGTCACGGGGGCGCCGAAACATGTCGGTGACGGCATAGCACCCCCCAGCACCGGAGAAGATAAGCCGCCGCCGCCGCTACCACCACCACTGCTACCGCTACCGCCGATGCCGCTCAGAGAGTCTTTACCGCCCCCACCCGCACCCCCTCCCCCACCAGCGCCGCCGCCAGCGCCGCCGCCGCTGTTGCTGCTGCTGGTGGTGTAGGCGGTAGAGGTGGCGTTATTGTGGCTACCGTTGT
Source organism: Nereocystis luetkeana (assembly GCA_031213475.1). Lineage (NCBI taxonomy): Eukaryota > Phaeophyceae > Laminariales > Laminariaceae > Nereocystis > Nereocystis luetkeana. The sequence continues at coordinate 4,545,318 of JARUPZ010000019.1, forward strand.
TGGGGCCGTTCCGCTTGCCGCTACCTCGCTTCTCGGCCTCCTGCATGCAAACCTTCAGCCCGAGCTTCACCACCTATACATTCATAGCGTCGGCATGGATGGGCATGAAACACAACCACGGACAGGCAAACACAGCAACGACGGCGACCAAACCACGACAAGGACGGGGGCGGGGGAGGGGGGGTCAGTAAAACGGTTGTGTACATAGCCCTACTCCTAGTATCACGAGCACTTCTAGAGGCCACAGCCGACGCAAGGTTCCCCGAATCTCTCCAGACAGGCGGCGGCAGGGGCAAGGGCTGGGCCGGGCCGAGCGCCTTTGATCACCGCAAAACACTCTGTAAACGGAGAACCAGGCAACGTAACAAGCGGTTGTAGCAACTCCAGACTACACCGAAAGATGCCAGGTAATCATGTATCATACATACATGCACGTAGAGAGCTGTTCTACAGTAGCTCGCGAGCATTTACTATCTAGATTTCACCTATATGAATAGACGGGTTAGAATTTATATTGAAAAAAAGGCAGCGCTCTCTCGCGTGACGAGGTTTCTGCAAGTGCAAATACACTTACATTACCCCCGGTGTGTAGTGCCGACAAACACAGCAGTGTCTACCAGGCACGTCGTACTACGCAATACACTCGTGGTCTCTAGGGATGGAATTCATAGCGGGTAGATGCCCAATGTCAACATCATCTCTAGGATCGAAGAATCGTCGAGGAAACTGGGTGTGCTTATAGTCGACGGGTAGAAAGAACGGCTGAATGGGAAGGACACACACATCATCAACAACGAACGTCTAAACAACAATGCCAACACGACCGTCACCATAACCATCTCAACCATGACCATCACGACCACGACCGTCACGACCACTACCACGACTACCATGACCACCATGACCATGAACAACAACCATTATTACTATTAATATTAATAATACGCAACTCCGCGCACGAGGCGTCAAAAATCGGCAAAACGTATCCCATACACATTCCGAGCATTTATAGTTCAATGCCAAAACGTGGGCACGCGAGGATATATATCAGCCTCGCGCAAGGCCGCCATCTGCACCGCACCCATACTATTAATATGAAATAGTTGGGATCGCAACGTATTTTACTAATAATAGTAGCATCCACCAGTACACCTGTAGTTTATTTTCGCGATCTATAGAACAGCTGACGTGTTTTCGATTTTTTTTCAACACACTGCTGTACTCTGTGCACTACTAATAATAGTTGTGCACTGACGTTGTGCACGTACATCGCACACCAACAGCAACACGTGCGTATTCATATAGTACATATAGCAGCAGCATCAGCAGTACATGCAGGTATATCGAAACCTGAAGGTACAGAACGAAGAAGTGTCATAAACGAACCTCGACAAGCACGAATCAAAATTGAAACCACCACACACCTGCAACCTTGAAAACACCGATACGCGTGCGAAAATACGTGCCTGGTATCACGTACACATCAACAACAATGGGATCTGCATCTGCATCATGCACCAATCGAGGGTAGCTTGTAGGTTGTACGGTTGTCTATCCGCCTCGTGCACGGGACGATATTGAACGAACACTAACACCTACTGCTGTAACACTAAGGCGATCAGACCCAATCAACCATTGGTGAAATCGTCAGCCCCTTTGTCTCGTACATACATAGAGCAGGCTGGTAGGTACCTTCGGTACAGAGCAGTCTGTGACAACTTTTTAATCGAAGGAGCGGCAAGCTCTATGATACTGCTGCACGTTGGCCGTCCGGTCTGGGAGTCACATGGTGTGCGTACTGTGTCGCTGCTTGCCTATATACATGCGCGTGATGTCGAAAGAGACACGCTGTCATACCAAACAAAAAACGTGAAAACACCGTATGAGTACATACAGCAGTCCCGGCTGCGGTTTAAGAGCGAGCCGTTTGCAGAGAAATATACCACTCTTTTCCTAAAATCAAGCACCGGTTTGACTACATATCAATATAAAACCTGCTCTTGTCTCTAGGGACAGTGATATAAGATAGGTCGAAATCACTAGGCACACTACCGTACCTATTTGGCTGGTTCCTATGCGGTTCGATTTCGAGCTTCAGATCGGTATTTTCCGATCTCGAAAAAGAACGCATCTGCATATGCAGTCCGAATGTGCAAAATCGGACCGGAATGTTCTGTATTTGAGAGTCCGATGGCCAAAAGTCGTTAGATTTTGGCCTAAAATCCGACGACTGGACCATCGGATTTCCAAAGAGAAAAAAGGAATGGTCTCTAAATTCAAGATGTTATCCGCGCAAGCAAGCAGCAGCAGACCGATCGATGTGTTGGATGGTGACACAGCTGTGTAGCGAATTCGCTTTGCGCCCGACGCGCAGTCGGCGGTCGGCGCGTCTCTCCGTGGCCAGACTACAGTCGGCTGCCACGGACTCGGGCCTAAGAGCTCACGAGATGTGCACTCGGCAAGCACCTCTCCGTGGATACGTACTCGTAGACCTACAGCAGCAGCAGCAGTCAGTCAGGCAGTCAGTCAGTCAGCGTGCTGGGCTCGGATGCTTCATTGTGTCAAAATGCAAAATACCAACACAGGTTGGCTCGAGCGCACTCGCACGTCTTTTCACCGCCAGACCAGAGGCAATCAGCGTGGGCTCGGACGCTTGGGTCCTACTCCGACGGTGCAGCTCACTCGGGGCGTCTCTTCGCGGCACCAGACCACAACCAAAGCATTTGGTCTCGGCGTTTGCTCCAATCTCTTCACGCACAAAAAAAAAATCCGATCCTTTCGCATACAAAAGGAAGCTGTTTCGATTCGCCAACTTCACAAGCTCAAAATGTGATCGGGTCAAAATATGAAGCTCAAAATCTCATCCGCATCGGAAATAGCCCAAGAGAGGTTTCGGTTGAATACCCCGAACCCCACTCTTACATCGAGCGTATCCAATGGACCCCTCTCAGAACTCAAGGTCAGACGTGCGGGAGTTGAGGTAGAAGCGGGTCTGCAGCGCCATGCCTTGCGCGACAGAAACTCTAATCGTAGTCTGGGAGAGTGACATCAGTCCCAGGAGTACGAAGCAAACCACGGTAGACCGACTGCGTTGAAAGTTGCAGGAAGCGGGCTGCGTGTAGCCTGGGAGGTACCGGGTACGTTTCATGCTACCGCTGTGCTGAAGCTGTGTGTTCTGCGGTGGGTACTGCCTCGGGTGAACGAGTCTCGGCTATATACCGAGCTCTCGGTACAAGACAATGTCGACAATTCCTCTCTGTTTATGGGAATAGGCGAAAGTCGCACTTACAATCAAGAGAGGTCTAGTTGACGAACGCAGGGCGGAGACGGCAGTCTGGGTAGCAAGGTACCAGGCGGATTAGCAAGGAGAACCTGGCTATACTATTAATACTCGTACCACAAGCTGCTGCCGTCACCTGGAAGGTGCTTTGGGCTTTGGTCTGCCTGTTATTTCCCCTTTGTTATTTTTCCTTGTTACTTTTTTCCTTGGTTCTTTGTCTTACTCTGTTTACAAGCAGTGGTGTTTTTTTCTTATTTTTATTTTTTCTTATTTTTATTTTTATTTTTTTCTTTCTTTTCTCCAGCTCGTTCTTTTTCAAGTGTTGGCCACCTCGCCTGCGGGGGGGGGGCACGACAGATTGTTTCTCTTAGATTTTGCTTTCATTTTTCTTCTTTTTCTCTTTCGATTTGTCTACCTTGTTTTTGTTTTCTCTTTGATTGTTTCTTTTCGTTTCACTATTTCATAGATTGCGTATGTCGTGCCTGTCGTATCTAGTATGATGACATGGCTTTGCATTGCCCACTGCAGTACACACTGCACACGTGGCAACGTAGTATCTCTGTGGCGTAGCTTTGTGACCACAGAACTTGTATCTCTTCTAGGATTGAAGAATCGGCACGGACACTGGTTGTGCTGGATGTCGACGGGTAGAAAGAACGGTTTAATGTGAAGAACACACACACACACACTTCGCACGGCACACCCCTATCTGGAGCTGTGCTTTTGCGATCGACCTGCACCTTCTCATAGCGCACTTTGCGCAACAAAGCAAGGATTGTGACGCTTTGTTTGGGACTATTAATAGTGGGAGAGAAGAGTGGGTGGCTGATTCGGGTGCGACTTTTACCCCCCCCCCCCCCGGGGGTCTATGGTCATACGACTACGGCCATGCATGACAATAAGTACAGCCCCCTCCCGTGACAAGAGTAGTAGTTTACTCGTCGATGAACATAGGAGAAGGTTGGTTGTTTATGGAAGATACCGATGGTGACGCACAGCTTGCAGTCAGACCTTCAGGTTAGGCTTCTGGACGTAGCGTATGTACCCGGTGTGCGCTTCAACCTGTTCTTGCTCCATGCGGTAATGCCGAAATGCCCCGTCACGCTCGATGCTGATGAAGCTCGCGCGCTACTGTAGATAACCATCTGTCTTCCATGCGTAGGGACGCTGGTTCGTGCGTAGAAGCCACTCGGAGAGCTCTCCGAAGCTATAGACGTAACTGGCACACGGGGGCGCGCGGTTGGTGACTCAAGACGGTAACACGGAACTATCTTTCTTGCATCATTCCCAAGCTGTCGAGCTGACTCGGTCTCACAAGGAGCAGCGACGAGTGACATCGGAAGGCTCCTCGCACATCATCCCGATATCTGAATGTAAACATCCCCCTACCAGAACCCCTATCCAGCATGGAACTCCTCAATCTACGATGGATCTCACGTGTCGTGTTCCTGAGCACAATCAAGATAAAAATATTATACGCACAGCAGTAGGATTGAATGAGCCTCTTGTCTCTGGGGGGGTATTTGACCCTTTTAGGACTGCAGTCCCGTTTTGGAGACAAACTACTTGCAAACTGACTGGTTTCTCCCCAAAACGGGACTGCGGTTCTAAGAGGGTTGACGACGCGAGTCGACCAGGAGGGGAGAAAGGGCTTGAGTCTTCTCGCCATGGAAAAAATGCGACGCACGAACCGCAGCGGGGAGGGGGGAGGAGAGCCTGCTATGTGACCTCGGCACAAGTGTAAATATTCATACAGTAGACGAGAATTTTAGGCTGATATTTCTCAAATTAAAGACTTCACAGCTATTTAATACCGGTAGGCGTTTGTGCTCCGCGAGGAACACCACTCTGAAATCCTGTAGAACGGCATTCAAGAACCTAATAAGTTGTCCCGTCTACAAGATGATGACTGACGACACTCAAGATCCTTGAATGCCGAGGCAACGGCAGCCCTCCTTGTCAACACTTCTATCGTTCATCCGGCATGTCGTCAAACGTGGATGCTTCATCAACCTGGCGTCTCTTCGACGCTACGTAGTTAGACAAGGAAAAAAAGTGCTACAGACTCAAGTCGACCCTGAGCCCGTACTCATATACCAAGTACTTACACATTACCATAAGGGCCGTTGTTATCCGAGATATGAACTTCAAGATTTTCCATTTTTTTTCCAGCATTTCCAGGAAGAAAAACGTGGGCACTGTTATCGAGGGCGGGGTATCAGTTTTTTCTGTTTTTTTTTTTTTAAACCACCACCCACGCGCATCGTCACAACGCAAGCATTAGTGAACAATCCGGAAGACCGCAGAGGAAGGCACCCAGGCCAAGTAGATTCGTGCAAGCTGGCGACAGCAGCGAAAGCAGGACTACCGTGGGCCCAGGGCGAACGGTGATGCCTGGATTTGGGAAACACGCGTCTAAGTGTGGCTGCAACCACAACAAGGCAACATCATCAGCCAAATCAGCACGATACGAGCACTTCGATGGCACAACCAACTCAGGGGAAGTTGGCAGCTGCCGAAGGCCAACGTAGTTTTTTGGGCGACGGTGCTGGGAGCGTGGGCCGCCGGACCAGCAGCAGCAGCAGCCGCGACAGCAGCATGAGGTGCAAAGTAGTGCAAGACAATTTTGACGCAGACGTCTCGCCTTGTGTCTGGATAACTGGGGGGGCTGAATCGCTGTCTCGTCCGACTCGAGGAAGAGTCTTCCGGAGTCGCTTGCTTCCATCGGTCATAATGTTGGACACTTTTTGGTCACTGGTCAACGTTTGCAGCTCCCCGACGGTCCCAGCGTTGAGCAACTTCGACGAAATGATTTCCAAATTTGTGATTGCTAACTTTTACAGATTTTTCGGGGTTGAAGAATTTCACGAAGTTTGACAGAACACCCCCGGACCTTGAGACAAACTTCAAAAATATGCGAAACTTGGGAATAAAAGCTTTCCGGTAATAACGGCCCAAGGTATCTATCGGATTTTATTACCAGGTATTTTTCTGACGTACTATGGGGTTTCCTATGTTTTCACACAAGAACTGAAGAAAAAAAGCCGCTCGGATTTAAACCCTCGCCGTTGCAGGCTCTTCGCACGCCCCCCCCCTAAAAGCAAGCTGTGCAAGAGAGACACGAGTACGTGAAACGAACACACCAATCTGGTTTTGAAAGCAACAAGCTGCCTAGAGCACGACACAAAAGACAAGACAAGCCCTCCCCGCTTGGTACAGCGGCGACAGAAGTAGGCGAAGCGCGACGCTGCTGTTACCGAGCAGTGGCGAGCCCCGTAGCTTCTGTATACTCGTCAGTGGTGTGAAGGGACCTCTCCAAAACAGCGTTCTCTTGGGCTTCGCAGCACCGCAAATTCGTTGAGCTCGAAGCAGCTTTTCCATAATCACCGAGCTGGCTAGGACGCAAGACACAAGACAAGACAAGGCTAAGTACAGCCGTGGCATGAGTAGTAGAAACACGACGTTTCTTCTGTCCAGTAGTCGTGGGCCCGGCAGCTGACGAGAGTCGTACGCGGAGTGAGGCTGGTCTTTAAAAAAAAGAAAGCCTAATTCGAGCCAACAGCACATTTTTTTGTTTGAGATCGAATCGGATTTTCACAATGGCTCGCTCGAACACCACACACAAGACAAAGACCAGCCTTGCCCGCTTGCTGCGGCGACGGCATGAGTAGCAGGAGCAAGGTGCTTATGAGTTTCAGGGGTTGGGGGCGTAATAGCTGCCACATTCGCGTGCGTCGTCTGCTGCTGCTGTTGCTGTCGCTGTGGCTCGAAAATGCAAAAACTGCAGGGACATCGATCGAGCTACTCGGCGCTATACACCCAACTGCTGTTGTTTCGAAAGAAGAAAAAACACAGAACCAATCGAACCTCCCAAATTTATCCACGTTTTCGGGAATCGATCTACAGCTCAGTGCGTAACTTGACAGACATAAAAACGCGCCGCAACCAACGAGGGTGAGGGCGTGTCCAAGCAGAATCGAACATCGAAATCGAACATCGAAATCGAACATCGAAATCGAACATCGAAATCGAAAATCGAAACGAAACGAAACAAGGCGCTCATCGGTCCCTGACCCAAAAACGTTCCCGTTCGTTTTTCAATGTTTCGAGAGAACGAACGATTTACAACCCAATGCCAAAAATAATTAAAAAAAAAGTTTACGGCTGAAAATCGAAGAGCAAATCGAAAACACGAACAGCAATATTATATGCAGCGTGTGCTACTGGTCAGCGCAGCCACGTCAAAATATCATATCAGGACCGCCGTACACAGCACTCAACCCACTGCTACTAGCTAGTATCATCACGGCAACGCAGCCACTCAGATCCCCCATAAACAGCGAGCAGGCGAACCACGACACCAGCCTCGACGTTCTCGGGCCTTCGTTTCCCGGCGTTCGAGCCAAAAGCGAACATACTGGCTGTGGTTTGAGGAAAATTGAGGATGATGCCCTCGAGAACGGGGTTGTAAGTTCGTTCTCAGTATAAGTTAAAGTTTGATCCCGGGGCGCCAACGTTGGTCGCGCCACCACCTCCTTTGGACGCCCAATGACCTCCCGGAATCGAATTGTCGTCGTGTTTGCCTGCTTCTGTGGTAGGTCGGTGTTGCCGAGCGCTATATTGTCGACATGCGTGCTGAGTTATGAACGGCCCAAAGTAGGGTGCGCTCTCCGTTGTTTCTCGCCCGGGTTTCTATTTTCACATTTCGATTCTGTGTGGACACGCCCTGAAAATGTCGATCGTAACAAGACAAAACTGCCGAAAACAAATGGGCGAGGAAACCCGCTACTGCTTTGTACCAGGTATGCATGTTTTTTTAGTTATAGTGTCTGATTTCACTTTTTCTGTTTCCACTCTGTTGAGGATGAGCGTGTGGAGCAATAGCTGCAAATAAGTACGTTTTGGTTTATTCCCGAACCTACCGAACAGGCAGAAGTAATTATTTATTTTCTGAATTTGGGGAGACGAAGAATGGCGTGGTGTGTGGAGTGCGGGGTGGTGAACAAGGACAGGGCACAAACAAAACGTAAAGGACAGTCAGTAGATACGATTGCCAATTCCCTGACCCGTGAATGAAAGGCAACACACCAGAACACAATGCAACAAAAAAAAACACGCACCAACAAGCGACTCGACGACCCCAGACCACGCAGGTCGGTCGATCAGCATACCCTGTGGTATCAACTCGTATTATAATGTCACTGCAATATTCATACGACATACGAGTACCTGGTGCCCTTTTTTGGGTAAACGTTGTGCTAATTAATACTCCGGAGTACCAGGTAGGTGTACGTACGTACATAGAGCGGCTCCTTCTGTCAACTACAACGAGCAGTCGCAGAAAATCGTTTTCCAAACGTTTTCGTTCGTAGTAGCGTACGTAGTAGTACCTGGTACGCACCTGATAGCAAGTCAAGTACCAGTAAAAATGATTCAGACACACCTGGACGAGAGCCTTGGACATGCCACTGACCCCCGGGTGCTTGCCCCTAACCTCTTCCAGAATCTCCATCGTGTCCACAACCGAGCGGGTGAGCTCTCGCAGTCTTCGCCGCCCCGAGCCCCGTCTACCTCGTCCTGGCCCCATGATGCCCTGCTGCTCTGCTACTCGTGCTACTATACTACTGCTTTTGCTGCAGTCCTGGGATATTTTTTAATCTCCTGCCTCCGGCACCGGCGCCGGCGCCGCTGCCGCCGCCGCTGCTGGTGCTTGATTTTGTTGCCCAGCCGCTACCTCCTACCCTCGCGTGATGACTGGAAAAATGAAAGCCCCGCGCCTCACCAGGTAGGTACAGGAGCGAAAACAGCAAGCACTGCCGAATCTAGAGCAGACGCGGGAGTAGCCAATCAAGATAAAGGGTCTCTCGCACAACGCGTGGTCAGCTCCAACCGTCACGCTGACTTGTTTTGTCTGAGTTTTCCCTGGGTTGGCGCTGACGCCGTGACAAGCCTGGAACGTAGAATCCAGATTGTCGAGGAGGGTGTATTTCATCAGCAATGGGTAGACTTGGGGTTTCATTCATTTATTGGCGGCGTTCCTTCGTTTGATTTGAATGCATGCAAGCACAATCACGGTGTTTTATGGTCAGGTTGTTTCGCTCTGCAGGGGGCGTTTGATCGGTAAGCGACGGGAGCCGATTGGGTCAAACAGGGTCTTGTAGTCAGCGAGTTGATCTCCTGTGCTTAAACACGCGGAAGGTCGGACTGTCATACGATAAATAGCCTGTGAGCCGAACGCAAAACACATTTATTCAGGTCATCTTGGTCAAAATCCGGAGCAAAGAAGAGACAACAGGAAGTGGAAAGGAGGCTAAAGAGAGAGACAGTGGGGGGGGAGGGGGCAGAGGCAGGGGCAGAGAGAAGGCGTGAGGTGCGATGGCATCGGTGGCAGTGGATGCCGCATCCCGGGGGGGCCGCGGACGCCAGGTCTGCCTGGAAGCAATGGTCGCGTTGGATATCGACCATGACGATGTTCTGCAATCGCGAGTTCTTCGATACCTGAGTTTCATCGACGAGCTCCAGGTAAGCGAGTATTCTCGTACTGGTACAGAGACAGCAGTTCATTTGCTGTGCACTGACTGCGCAACGCTCTCGCAACTCTTGCTCCCCTCTTTCGTCGTGGCTTGCCTACTCGTTCCGTCGTGAACACCACCTCTGTTCGGTACCGCTGTAAGTACTTTGGATGAAGCCGCAGCCCTGTTTTGTGTCGCTCTCTGTCACATCACCCGAGCCAATTTTCGGTCAAAGGTCAACACGTCGACGCATACACTTTTGCGCTACCCCATGGGCACATTTCTTATGCGCAAGTCCAGCCAGCCCTTGTGCACGACGTTTGTGTTTTTCGGTCTTGCGTTTCCCGCCAAAAATCGGCGTTCTAAAGTCGAACTGCAGTACCTCGTACCAGGTACCTGGTACCTGGTACATATTACGTGTTGCCCATGCATCCCTCTGGGGTGTGCCCATCCTTCCTTCCCTAGAAATGGCGAACTTTCAAACTAGTTGGCTGATGCTCCCGCCCCCGGCTTGCCGCTTGGGTTGGTGTGCACGTGTTCTACAGAGGTAGACTGTTGACCAACAACAGCAACGCCATTGACCAGCCTCATGCGTCTTTTGGTTATTGGAGATGTACGAGGTACGAGTACGGCGGCGCGGCGGCTCCTCGATGATGACGAATTGCATCACCTCTGCATTTTTTTACTTCCACGTCTTTATTTTTCTATCATCACTTTCAAATTCCAGCGCACTGGTACTAGTCGGAGGTTTTACCCTCAGCGATCTTCTGGATAAGCCGTGGTCACAGGTGTCGTCCCTTCTCCCCGGTACGCGCCTTCATTTTTATGGCGCATAGGGTTCAGCATTCCCACTGCTCGTCGATTTCCATCGAATGTTGCTATTAATAGTCATAACTCTCGCTCTCGCGTTTTCCGCTATTCAATTTGTCTGCAAGAAAAAAGAAAAACTCCTTACGAGTACGGGGTGGGCCGGGAAAGACGCTGAAAGGCTGTTTCCTATGCGGTTCGATTTCGAGCTTCAGATTTGTGTTTTTCGATCTCAAAAACGAATGACCCTGCTTATGCAGTCGAAATATGCAAAATGCGACCGGATTTTTTTCGATTTGAGAATCCGATGACCCAAGTCGTCGGATTTAGGCCCAAAATCCGTCGACCTGGGTCATCAGATTTTCAAATCGAAAAATGGCATGCTCTCTAAATTCAAGATGTTATCCATGACAGCAAACAGCAGCAGCAGAACGATCGATGAGTTGGATGGTGACAAAGCGATATAGCGACGTTGCTTCGCGCCCGACGCTCGGGCGGCGGGCGGCCCGTCCCTCCGTGGCCAGACTACAGTCGCCTGGTGCCGGCTCGGGCCTAGAGACCAAGAGAAGCGCACTCGGCACGCACCTCTCCGTCGATACGTACGAGTGCTCGTAGACTACACTGCTGTACAGCAGCAGCAGTCAGTCACAAAATGGAACACAAAATACCAAGACAGGTTGGCTCTAGCGCACTCGCCACGACTCTTTGCCGCCAGACCAGAGGCAGCCAGCCTTGGCTCGCACACTTGGGCCCTACGCGCAGGGCAGCGCATCCAGGGCGTCCCTTCGCGGCGTCAAACCACAAAAACAGCAGTTGGTCTCGGCGTTTGCTCGAATTTCTACACACACACAATAAATCTGACTTTTCCGCATAGGAAGGCTGTTCCCATTTGCCAAGTTCACATCTGAAAAAGCGATCGGGTCAAAATCTGAAGCTCAAAAATTGAACCGCATAGGAAACGGCCTAACATTATGGCTGGACTGGATTTCCGAGTCGGTTTTTGTGAATCAGAATCTGAAATTTTGACACATACTGCTGTAGAATAACAGAACATTTTTTTTGACGAGAGTACGTTTATGATATTTACCAGGTACCTGGTATATGTTTTCGTGAGCTAGCCCGATAATAGTAGAATTGGGACTATTTGTTTTGCGACAAAGTGATGAATACAAATCGAAAATCAAAAACGTACTCTAGTAAAAAAAAATGTTTTGATATTCTACAGTATGTGTCAAAAGTTCAGATTCTGATTCGCAAAAACCGGCTCGGAAATCGACATTTTCATTTTTGGCCTCAGGCCATGTCTTAAGCAAGGTAGTCAAACCGATTTTTATTTTCTACTTTATGTTTAACGTGCTTTCACGTGTTTTCGACCCGGAGTCAGACCGAATTGGGCAATGTCCTGGCAGGGGCGGCGGTGGTTGCCTACGTAGGGATGCAAATGTACATTCCCTAACATAATAAGGTGGTGACACAGAATATGGTTCGTATTCAAAGTTCACGAGGGCAAAACATTTACTAATAACCTTGTTCACGAAAAGAAAAAACCTTCTGCGCCGTCTGCGCCGTACAGCTGCGTCACACTATGTGTTGCACACAACTATGTGTTGCACACACCCAGACACCTTCTAAAATCAATACAAACACTGCGTCATGCTCCAAGCTTGTCCTGAGTCTAACCTGCCCGCAAGCGCTTCCTGCCGTGAGTCACACAGCGGCCCTGGCTTTTTCTGCATCTTCTCTCCTATACGTTTTGTAAAGTTGAGGAACAGCCGCCACTTGCCACTGCGGTTGTCTAGATAGCAGACAGGGCTGGAAGTCTTGTCCCACTTGTGGGTGGCTGCGAGAGGGTGGCTGAGAGCCATGCTGACGCTCTGTGTGCGAGCTGCGATCGTGTGTGTGCCCGTATCTGCTGTGTTTTTGAATCTTGACCCCTTTAGAACCGCAGTCCCGTTTTGGGGACAAACCACTTGAAATTTGAGTAGTTTGTCCCCAAAACGGAACTGCGGCTCTAAAAGGGTTTAACTTTGTTGTAATTCCGCCGCAAAAAAATCGGTTTCGTTTTTTTTTTGCTACTCTAAAACCTACCTGGTATAGGACATGCGGAGGATATGCTTTATTTGGGAAAATGGTGTCCAGTCACCTTGATGGTTGAATGTGCAAACGCGCTGTGATTGGCTGATTACGACGATATGCGCAACTCCGTTCAACTCTTCGTCATTGAAAAGTTGTGGCTTGACGAAAGAATGTGAGTTTCTCGCACGGCCCAGCTCGTATGCGCTCGGTGAGACTCGAACCCACGAAATTGATCTCAGTAGGCATGCGGGCCACCTACCAAGCCCCAGGGGACGCCGGCTCTATATGTGCCACAACGATTTTCTTGGATACGGGTATATACCACCGCCGTACCTTTTACGTGCTGTACCATTTTGTTATGTGGTTAGGTAGCACAGGTACTCGAACTGAAATCATATAGTACCTGGTACCAGGTGGCACATATCATACCAGCTACCAAATATGAACCACATATCGAAAAATAGGAAATATCTGTGGTAGGTCTAAATCTCAGATGGGCTCGGGTATATACCAGGTAGGTCAAGGGTAGGCGGTAAAGTATACCCTGGTACCTGGTACCTGGAACCAGTACCTGGTATGATAGAGCTGTTCGTCGTATATTACAAAGTATATTTTATGTTTTTTTCGCCCGGCGGCGCGTTTTCGTTCCGCGGCCTCCTGGCCGGTGTCGTCGCCGGCGGGCTCGGCCGGCGGGGAATCGGCGTGGGCGCGCGCCCTCCGGGTTTCACCCACGCCCAAGGCCGGTGGCCGGCGCGGCGCGGCGCGCCCGTCAAGTCGAAAAAAACGGTCAGTTTCACGGGGTACCCCGTCCCACTCGGCCGAGCCATGGAGGCAGTGTGAAGCCCGGTTTGGGCAAGTTTTAAGTCCCGCTGATTTTTAGGTGCCACACGCACGCACAGACTGGACGTGAGGCACAGGGTACATGTCTGACCGCAGAGAGGGGCTCACTCACGACTCTGCTCGTGCGACCGCGCCCGCTGATGGGACGGTATCGGAGCGTGGCTGCGCCTCTGTCGTCATGCAGCGGGATGACCAGATGGGTTGGTGGATCATGAAGATCTGCATGCGGCGAAGCGAACAATCCCACTGCACGCTTTCTTCGTAGCTTTTATTTTCAACAGCACCGCAACAGCAGCTGCTGCAGCAGCAACAACAACAACATATCGCGGGGCACGCAGGGTAGCCGCCGGAAGGTGGTGGCGCGCGGCGTTGGGGTCTAGACCTAGCTCCGTGCGACCGCGTGTTTGCGTGTGCTGGTGTGTTCCGGCTATGCTTTTGATTTCCTGTCATCCTGTCATTCTCAGATCCTCAGATACGTATGTACAACGCGCTTCGCTCCGCGGGCGGCCTAAGCCGCCCGCTACACTCGCTCAGGAAGAAAAAACACATCAAATTATGCGAAGCGAACAGAGGTCCATGATTGAATTTAGTTTTTTTATGATTCAGTTGCAAACTGGCGATTTGATAATGCCAAGAGTCCCGCCGCCATGCTTCAGGAGAAAACAGGTCGGGAGGCACATACGCTTCGCGACGCGGGCGGTTCACTTACATGCCGTACGTACGTACATACCCAAGGTATGTAGGGGGCTTATTTTCCTATTTCGAGTAACTGCTGTTTGAACGAAAAAGAAAGCACAGCACGGCACAGCAGCAGCACCGCAAAAATAATGTAAATGAAACCGAAGTTTCGGAAAGAAAAATAAATCCCCGTCCCCGCATCTAATAATTTTCTGCTTCATTGGAACACCTTGCACTGCTCAAAAAAGAAAAAAATCCAACAGCAGAGCTCTCTCAGCCTCGTACGCCGCTCGCCCCTCTCGCGACCACCTCGCCTCCGATTCGGTCCGGGTAAAGCTTTTCTCACTCTCTGCCACCATAAGCCCCGTCGCCCGCCTCGCGTGAAGCCCGGTGCTCACCGTGGCCGTCGTTCGCCAGCTCGATAACGTTGGTGCTCAGACTGGGCAGCTCCCCCCTTCAACTTCAACGTGGTCGCAAAAATAAGCACCGCTTGAATGTTATCTTGCAATCCCGAACGACCCTTGTAACTCGTACATACTCTATCTGAAAATCGCAAATGAAGGCCAGACAGAGCCCGTTCATGCATCTCTCGTGTCTCGAAGCACACGCGACGCCTAGGCACGAAAGCGGCGACCGCGCTCCTTGCAACCCCCCCTCTACCCGCCAGCACCCGCTGACACCCGCGACGGCGCTGGGCTCACCCGCGGTGCCGTACTCGGAGTACACACGCTCACGGAACGAAAGAAGAAGAAAAAAGGAAGAAAGGACCGAGAGTACCAAGAGAAGTGGAGAAAAAAAAAAACGCTGGTAGGGTCCGGCAAGTAATGAAAGGAGGCGGTTTCGAAGTGGGAGCTCTGAGAGGCCAGGGATGTACCAACCGAGCGCGCTCAGAGAGTGAGATCTAAGTAAGTGGTTCTATGCAAAAACGATCTCAAAAGGCGGGGCGATGCTTTCTTCCGCTCTGGGAATGAATACTGCACCGTGAGGGCGTTTCTTAACGCTTAACCCCTTCAGAACCGCAGTCCCGTTTTGGGGACAAACTATTCGAAATTTGACTAGTTTGTCCCCAAAACGGGACTGCGGTTCTAAAAGGGTTAACCCCACCCAGAGAGCATTGAAACGAACCGAATGGAAGATTAGTTGCCACATGAATTGCTGCTGATTGGTTATGTAAAACGAATAGATTGTCAATGCAGCCCGAGAAAAACAGTGTACCAGGTATCTGGGGAGAGAAAAAAGAAGCGTCGCACCCATTTATCTTCTGTGGGAGGACCGAACGGCCTGACCGAACGGTAACCAATAGCACCTCATTTGATGTTGGTGGACGCCACCCGAGATGAACGTGGACACCAATTTGCCGCGGCATGTGCAAAAAATACGGTTCGTACTGATTCAGCTGGTGAGGCCCAGGATTCTGCATGGACTCACACCTCGTTTTTTTTACGAACATAGAAAAGGAACGAATGACCACGAGCAACCTCGTCCCGTTCCGCTCGTTCCCATGCTCTTTGGAGGGAGGTTAAGACACGCCCTGAGTGAACCGTGAACCCACACTTGCTACGTATAGATTTAACAAGAAACGCATTTTTATCGATTTCATATAATTACGACAGCCGCGCGCCGTGCACCCGCGTACCAGATACCAGTACACAACAGCAGCCGTATCACAGCAGCCTTGCCTTTGTGACAGCCACGGTGCTCCGGTGTGTGTAGTATGCGGCTACTGTAGTTGTGTGTGCAGTGCTCAACAGGATATCCAGTCACGACCACATTATTTCCTGGCAAGAATCAAACAGAGATGTGATACGTACGAATGATATCTGGTCCTACGCTAAGGCTGTTTCCTCTGCGGTTCAGATTTTGAGCTTCAGGTTTTGGCCCGATCGCATTGTCAGTTAGCTGTGAACTTCGCCAAATCGAGACGGTCTTCCTATGCGGAAAAATCGGATTTATTGTGCTTGCAAAAATTCGAGCGAACGCCGGGAGCAACTGCTGTGGTTGTGGTCCGGTGCCGCGAAGAGACGCGATGGGTGCGCTGCACTGCGCGTAAAACCCAAGCGTCCGAGCCAACGCTGACTGCCTTTGGTCTTGCGGCGAAGAGACGTGCCGAGTGGGTTAGGGTGAACCGGTCTTGGCATTTTGTACTGGTATTTCACAATGTGACTGACTGCTGCTGTTGCAATCTACGAGTACGTATCTACGGAGAGGTGCGCGCCGAGTGCGCTTCTCTTGGTCTCTAGGCCCGAGCCCGCGCCAGCCGGCTGTAGTCTGACCACGGAGAGACGCGCCGCCCGCCGGCTGCGCGTCGGGCGCGAAGCAACGCCGCTACACAGCCGTGTCACCATCCAACTCATCGATCGTTCTGCTGCTGCTTGCTGTCATGCATAACATCTTGAAATTAGAGACCATTCCATTTCTCGATTTGAGAATCGGTTGGCCCAAGTCGTCAGATTTTGGCTGCTGCTTGCTGTCGTGGATAACATCTTGAATTTAGAGACCATACCATGTTTCGATTTGAAAAGCTGATGACCCAAGTCGTCGGATTTTTGGGCCAAAATCTGACGACTTGGGCCATCGGATTCTCAAATCGAAAAAAATCCGATGAGATTTTGCATAATCGGACTGCACAAGCAGATGCGTTAATTTTTGGGATCGAAAAATACAAATCTGAGGCTCGAAATCGAACCGCATAGGAAAAAAACAGCCTAACGGTCGTTTCTAACGACCGAATAAAATAGCAAAAAACTTGCTATTTTGGCAAGCCACAAATTCCAGGACTTGCCAAAAAGTTGGGAAAACCTTTTATCATGAAACATTGCATAATTGGCAATACTTGATAAATGTTCGCATCATAACGCCCTCAGACTTTATTCAAACCTCTTACAACAAGCAGCAGCGGCAGGTAGTCAACGGCACGCCGACGCTCTCTATGGAGTAAATGCCGCCGCAGAAAGGATTCCAGGCACAGCCCGTGTACCTCAGAGGTTGGCAATCCTTCCAGCCCGGCCGAAGTCCCCTGGGAAAAGCTGGGGCAGCTGCTGTTTATGATTCTTTTTTAGCCCCCGCACGACACGACACCCATGTCGCATCCACACCGGGCCCATGGTCAGTGTCGCCAGCCCTATCATCGCGGTTGTCAATGCGATGGTGCATTCTCCAAAATCTCCCTCCATTACACAAGTTAGAACGAGTCTAGCGTGGGACGTCGTGGGGGGGGTCTGGTTTGTAAAACCTTGCGTTGGCGTTTTTGGGCTAATTCGGCAAATAAAATAGCAAATGTCACTTTCCATAAACTTGCCAATGAGACAGAACGGAAAAAAACCCAAAGAGAACTTTCGCAACGTTTTCGCTAGTATGGCAAGCCCAAATTTCAAAATTTCCATAAACTTGCGATTTTGACAAGAAACTTGCCAAAAATGTGTACCTGGTAGTTAGAAACGCCCCTAAATGCAGCAGTGCAAAGTACTACACAACAGCAGTCGTGGCTGCGCGATAGTCACGGTGATTTTTTGGTGGTGTTGATTCTATTAGTAGTTGTGGGTAGTGTTCAGCAATATATTCAATCACGCCGCATGTCCACATGTATCAGGCTAAATCAAACACTATGTAGGATGTCATACGTGTGCAAGCTATGTCGGTCTGCGCTCAGTGTAGTAAACTGCCGTATCATGTCTTCGGCGTTTAGTCCGTGGGCTTGATCATTCTATTGGTCTGAATTGTCTCCGTTGATGAGCGATTGACTGCGCGTGACTACGAGTTGTTTCGCTCCTTTGCTCGGCAGGGCAAGCCTGCCCCCATCCAGCTCACTTATTACTTGAGATAACGTGGACAAGCCAGCGGCAGCCAGACAACAGTTTGTTCGTAGCACTCTGTGTTGGCTCAAAGCAGAATGTCGCCAAATCACGATGACTGGATCCCTGCTGGACCAATGCATCACTTCTTCGTAGTGCTGCTTTATACATGCTTACGTGCACAGCCAGAAGAATATATAGTAGTGGAAATGCTGGCTACTGTGTACCGCACAATTGTGCTGCTGCGTCGCTGCTCACCGCATGTACGAGTAGCTGTGCTGGTGCTGTACGTATGCTACACGAGTACTTCTCCTTCTATTACTGCTTGCTGGCGCTATGGAACATACTATTCTACAAATAAGCACGTACGTGTGCCATATACCTGGTACAGCTGTAACAGCTGTTGTCGCGAGAATCTCGCGCAGCCGATAATTTGTAGCGCTCGCCAACTTTCGCGCGTTGATGGATTGTGGACGGCTGTTGTTGTCCGTTCACAAGACAGAAGACAGGCTCCAATACATTACTGCTGGGGTCTACAACAGTAGTACCTACTGCTGTAATTCTTCTAACGAGGGGAATGTATAAGGCCACAGGAATCATGAAGCAACAAGGAAAGTAATTCGCACAATCGCGCCAAGCCAACAGGAAAAGAAACAAAAGTATTGTAAAGACAACGATTAGCATCAGCAGCATGGGGTGACGAACGAACGGTGTCCGCGCATCTGTTGCAGCCATGGTCTCGACGGTCAGTCCTCTGAGCTAGCGTCGCCTTGAGCCCATGGGCAGTCATGCGGGTTGTGGCCAGCTCGGTGTGGCAGCGTAAAGAAAAAAAGAACAAAACGCCAACCCTGCCCGTGTGTACCGGCTGTGTACTGCAGCTGGTGCTGGTGCTGCTATGCGTTCCCATCCGCGACCAAGGGCCACTGCATACCTCTCCCCGCCAACAACAACCCTACGCTTTCGTCCCCGCTTCACGAAATATTTGCTTGTCTTTATTCATGTCATCTCCGACCTGGAGCCGGAAAGGGATGCGGTTGCACATGCCCCTGCTCCCCACACCCTGCGCCCCCCCGCGCAACATACCTGTGTCAAAAACGAGAGGTTTGCTAGACTCCTAGGCTACGCCCACCTGCTACCTGGTGCTGTTTGGACGGGTCCCGCTGTGACCTGTCGTCTGTCATCTCAGTGTGCTGATGCTTCTAACGATCAACTAACTACTGTTGTTTGTAGTGAAATAAAGCTCTCTAGGTGGCTCTGATGTGTGATGTTAATTGGCTGGGAAGTTTTCGGCAGCCACCGCGGCCGGGCGTAAAACAAGTTACACATCAATTTCGGAAGGGTTCTATTACGGGGGGCCATAGTTAACAGGACCAAATATTGTTAGTAAAAATGGTTAAATATATAGTTTTTTATGTACACCATAGGTCCTGTTAACTAGGGTCCCCCGTAATAAATATTTTGGTCAAGTCGAAATGTAGAAACTCGCATTCGCTGGTAACAGCAACATTGATCTGCGGCTTGCGTCACCATCAGGGGAACAACCCACTTCCCGAAGGGCCGATGGGGGAGCCTGGTATGTACCAGTATGCGTTTTTTTTTTTTTTTTTTTTAACATCACTTCTACTTTCCAGCCTTACTCGTGGGAGGTTTTATTTACCCTCAACGAGCTTCTGGACAAGCCGTGGTCACAGGTGTCCACCCTTCTCCCCCCCGGTAGGTGCCTTTATTTTTTGTCGCGCATAGGGTTCAGCATTCCCACTGCTCGTCGATTTTCATCGAATGTAGCTAACTCACGCTCTCGCGATTTCCGCTAATCAATTTCTTTCTTTCTTTTTTGCAAGAAAAAGCCACGAGCATGCACTCGGTCAGACTTGAACCCACGAAATTGATCTTGGTAGGCACGCGGACCACCTACCAAGCCACCGGGGACGCCGGTGTCGTATGTAGAGGTAGGACCCTGCGGGTACCCGCCAAAAACGGGTACCCGCCAATTTTTGGAGCCCGGACCCTACCCTACCCGCCGGGTAATGCCATTTTGACGACCGGGTACCCGGGTACCCGTTTTTTTGCCGGGTACCGGGTACCCGGCCATATTTTTGATTATTTTTCACATAATTTCAGTGCCACAAAGAATGAAATTGAAGTGGAGGATAGTGTGCAGTGATGTGTTCTTGCCGAAACGAGGAGTACGAACAGTTTCTATGATTGATTCGATACACAAGCCGCCTAAAGTTGCCGTGTCGTGTATTACTTCCTTGCGCTGGCGTGATATTTTGGGTTTGAATCAGCGGAAAGTGTGAGAATATGTACGATCGAGATGGTTGACGGTCTCCCGCTTAGAAGACTGCTGTGGCCTTTTATCATTTTTCGACCCACTGCTACGTGGCAGGCATCGGAAAGTAGCACTTCCATGTCAGCAAGATAATTGATCGTGTAACGCTGACTGACAATCCGTTGTATCATAGCATAGTAATGCCGAACTACCTGTACCGTCGATAACATATCAATGACCGCCTGCGCTCGAAAATCGAAGGAATCGTGGACGGACAGAAAACAAATAGCATAAAAAAAACGAGTACATGGTTGCTCGCGAAGAAGCGGCTACCCACACCTACACCCCTGAACTCAGGAGGGGCAAGGGGCAAGCATCACAGAAGCGCACTCCGATACGACTCTCCACTGCTACTGCTGTCAGAGCCGGGGCCTGCAGAGCCGTCGCTGTGCTGCTGTCTGCATCGCTTTCGAGGGTGCTTTGCACTTTGCACAGACGGGCGGCTTGGAACAACGGCAGGATTCTCAGAAAATATCGCCCCCCGCCAGCAATTCAGTTTCCTGAGAGACCGCGTAAGCATCGCTCGCCTCTTGGCTCATTGTGCACAGCTGGTGCCGTGTGACGATACTGCCGTGTGCGGTGGGCGTTCCCTTGAGCGTTGAATGTAGCTAGTTGATGGTTTGTGTGCCTGGCTTGTGTGAGTGCGTGTTTTGAAAGGGTTTCCTACAGAGATTGTACAGGCATAATGAACCGGGAATACCAATTACCCGCGGGTACCCGAAAACCCGCGGGTACCCGGGTACCCGGTACCCGACGACCCAATTACCCTTCAGGCTCCGATTACCCGCGGGTAAGGAGCTCGGACCCTATCCGCCAAACGGGTAGGACCCTGACGGGTATACCCGCCGGGTACCCGGGTAATTGAAATCAGGGTCCTACCTCTAGTCGTATGCTTGTGATTTTTTCGTACTTTTTCGAACATATTTCATCGTAGGAGCACTTTATGGCAAAAACTCTAAGTAGTCGACACGGGAAGCCCGACCGGACACATTGGTCGAGGTCCGGGCGCGATCCGTGCACTCTGGAGCTCGTGGCAAGCTCTCAAAGTTTTTTCCGGCCGGAGTGGATACGACGATATGACGGGGTTTCAGTACGAGGCCTTATTTTTTTTTCGTGCGTACGTAACCAGGCTGACGTACCGGTGTTTTTTGCATGGAGCACGGCCCACAGCCCAGACAACAGTAGCAGCAGTGCACAGGGCGTGCTTACCTCTAGCTGACTACAATACTACAACCCTGCCGCCCAGCAGCACCTTGCGCGTATGGCTGATCGTACTGTGGCTAGTTGCTTTATCGGAGATGACTGCGATCGATCACGTAACCACGCCGCCACCACACCATCACCTCTCTCCCGGCTGCCTCTTTTGTGTATCGCTGTGTGTCATCCAACATTGCCACTGCTCCAGCTGTAGTCAGCACAGTGCTCCAACGGCAGCAGCAGACAGTGTACTACACGCATGTGGCAGATCCGCGCTGTACTCTCGGTGGCTTGTGATCGTTGTTGGCATTTTTTTTTTTTAATCATCACTTTCACTTCCAGCTTAACTTGTACCTGGTAGGAGGTTTACCCTCAGTGGTCTTTTTATGAACAAGCCGTGGTCACAGGTGTCGTCCCTTCTCCCCCCCGGTACGTGCCTTCTTTTATTGTCGCGCATGGGGTTCAGCATTTCTACTGCTCGTCGATTTTCATCGAATGTAGCTAACTCACGCTTTCGCGCTTTCCGCTAATCATTTTTTTGCAAGTAAAAGTCCTTACGAGTACGTATGCACTCGGTGAAACTTGAACCCACGAAATAGATATTTGTAGGCACGCGAACCACCTACTAAGCCACCGGGGACGCCGGCTTTGGCATTGGTTTATGCACGCACCTACGAAATGTATTCGGTACTCCGAGTACTGGAAGCATCTGTGAACCCTTGAGTTTACCCTGAGCGCAAAGAAACATTTGTTTGAGGGAATATATTTTGAATGTGCTGTATTTTGCTCAGCCGGTCACAAAGTATCAAGTCGCAACCTCGGCCTCACTCGCTGGTGTGGTTGCGTCTACGCCGCAAACCTTGATTTGATCGCCGTGAGCTAATTGTATCAGCATCAATACCCGCTTACCGTTGCCCTCTTTGATAGTATTGTTGTAATGGTCACACATTAATTTCACAGTAGTCTGTCCCCCCCCCCAAAAAAAATGTGTTTGTGTGCGGTGTGTGTGCTCTTCACATTAACGACGGACGGATGGATGGATGCAGTGCTAAACAGGTATGCAGGTAGTTCATAGGAGTATTCCGTTCTCGCGCCACTCCTCTAGACCACTTCTCGGAGGGGAACCTTGTACAGCGATACAACGCTGTACCAGGTACGAGAATACGGGTAGGTGGTCTTACGATCAACACTAGAGCTTTGGTGCACCGCGCTGCTCGTATACCGCGTACCAGGCACCAGGTGCTAAAGCTGGGTACCCAGGGTTCCAGTTGCCTGACACCTGCTTGCACGTCCGTTGTTCCACCCGTATTCACGCCGGCTTCCACCCGTCCCTTCCCGTCCCGCCCTTCCCCCTGCCCCCCCCCCCCCCCACCCCCGCCGTCGCCGCCGCCCCTGCCTCGCTCGTTGCGCGCACTTTTACGGTTGTGGCGCGACAGCTCTCTGCCGACGGGGATGGGGACGGCGACGGCGATGACAACACCTCCGCGGCACGCCAGTGCTCGGCGTCGGCCATCTTCCTCGCTCTGTACGATCAGCCCGCTGATGGGGAGACGCCCGTCATGCAGCTCCCCGGGTCCGACGCAGGGAGCGAGGGAGGCGGCGGCGGCGGTCGTGGTGATGGCAACTGTAGGCTGGGAGACTTGTTACGGCAGGTGCGTGCCGTCATGATGGGGCGACGCGACGCGGCTGGACGTCGAGGTTTTGCTCATGTTTTTTTTGTTGCTCTCGTTTTTGTGGCGGTTTTGTTGCGGGGGTGGGATTGGGAGCGGGCGGGGGGAGGGCGCGGCGGGGGGGGGGGGGGGGGGGGGGGGGGAGGGGGGGCTCCTTGCTTGCTAGACTGACGTGGTGTCTGCCGTGGTGTCTGCCGTAGCAGTCGAGGGTAAAATCCTGGATGCGTTTTTTTTTTGTCGTGTCGCCCGCGTGCCATGGAAGAGGGGGGTGTCCCAAAGAAAGGCGTTCGCATCGTTCGCAGATATCAGGTAGCTGTGAAAACACTGCTTCCAGGAGTACAGCAGCAGTAGAGCTCTGATATAATGTATACCTGGTACTGCTGTATTCGTGGATATAATAGCGTGGGAAACTAGACAGAGCTGTTGGCGGTTACGAGGGAGGCCAAGGCAGGGCACCGCTGCGTACCAGCCCGGCCAACTACAGCAGTAGTTCGTAGCTTGTTACGCAGACGCCCCTGTACCCAATGGATGCCCTCCCCGCGGTGCGCGCGCCCGCCCTTGCCCCCAACCCCCCCCCCCCCGTCGCGTGCCATTTCTGAATAATCAGTGCAACACGGGCGTGAAGAATTTTATGGAGCACCTGACCCTACTCGCGGGGCGTCTGCCTCCGTCCCTGTCGGAGCGGCTGCAGCCTGACCTCAGGGTAAGGGCGTCGGTCACCGCCGCCGTGTGTGTGCGGTACATACTGCGGTAGATTGCGTGGTGTATTTGTTTTGTTTTCCCATGGGTTTCCTAGTGAAGTGGAGGGTTGTGAGGGAGTGGGGGGGGTCCTAGTGAAAAGTGATGATCAGGTGGAAAGGAGGGGGGTGGATCCGGATGTTTGTAGAATGCGTAGGGTGGCGGTGTGGGTTTCCATGAAAAGCCTTCAGCGTTATGATATCGGACGGGGACGTACATCAGTACATTTAACTCAAATGTAAACTAGTTTCTATTTGTGCCTCCAGGGGGGGGGGGCTGGTCTACAGTTCTTGTGTATGTGTACAACGGTCGTTACTCGGTAACAGTACATACGTATTACCTCGTGTGGCTTTTGCCCGATATTCGCGCTCGGCACATAGTTGGTGGTGACCCTTTGCGCGTTTCCCCCGCCCGCTTGTGCCCGCTTGATGGCTAACGGTGGCTACTACAGGTGATGAAGGAGGGCATTGTGGTAACCAAGATGCTCCACGGGAAATACATCCAGATCTGGAACGAGTGAGTCCCCGTGTGGTGGGAGGGGAGACATGCCGCTAGGGTGCGAGGAAACCCTGCGTTGTCTCGGCTCGTAGGTTGTTGTTTGAGGTGTTGGTGGTGTTGGTGGTGGTGGTGGTGGTGGTGGTGGTGGTGGTGGTGGTGGCGATGCTGGGGTTGAAGGTGACGGTGATGACGATGTTGGTGGTATTGATGGATGATCGCGATGACAGTGATGACGATCGATGGTGATGACGATGCTGATGCTGATGCTGGTGATGATGATGATGATGCTGATGTGGGGATGATGTTGGTGGTGATGTTGGCGACGATGGTGACGATGGTGATGATGGTGCCGACGGTAACGATGATGGTGACCATGATGTCGGTGGTGCTTCGACAAGCGGCGCTTTACGGAAAATTCCCGAGCGAACGACAGCATGTCTTTGAGCTGAGCGCTCCCTCCGCCTCTGTAGACGCGCAGAAGGCGGTGAGAACCTCCGCCTTGGTGCGCATAGTTTTTTTTTTTGTGTATTTTTTTTTTAGTTTGTTTTTTGTTTTGATAAGAGGAAAATCCCCGTGTTATTACAGCATACCAGGTACTTCGGTATACGCTCTACACACAGCGTTATCGTAAAGCTGTTGGAGGCATGGTGGGTTCATCCGAATCGAAAAATTGAGAACGCTGGGCTGTGCGCGCGCGCGCCTTCCGCGCATGGTTTTCTGCGTGAGCACTACCTGGTGCGTACGTAGCAGATGGGCTTATCCGTGCGTGCATCCCGTGGCCCGGTGTTGGGGTGCTCTGGGAGAGAGGTCCGAGCTGTGTTGCATGCCGTAGGTATCCGTCGTTGGCAAAAGCAACAAGGCAACCGCAACGACGAAAGGAAAGAGAGCTTCGCATTTTTAAGGGAAAGGGCTACGAGCGCGGTCGACCCGAACGGTGTGATCAAATAGTCGTTGCGCTCGTGAAATCGGCTCTCGGAATATTGTTCCGGAGCCGTCCCGTGCAAGCGTACCAGGCCCCAAGCCCCCCCACCTCCCCTATATTATATGCCTGATATACATATGTATATACTTCAATACTAAGTATACATATATTTCTAAATAGGTTGGGTTGGCGTCGGTTGGCGACGACGCTGGAAAACACGCCTCTCACTACGTGAGCTTGGCAACCAGGGTACCGTTTTTTTTTTGGGGGGGCGCGTTTACCGCGGCTGGCGGTCGAGTTATAGATCATTTTGTGCGAGGAGACCCTTAAATCCGCACAAGGAGGACGATTGTATCTCGTAGCGTGTATCAGGTATATGGTAAGGCACTCACGAGACAGTTCACGTGGCAACCCCATTGCTGTCTCTGGCAGTGGCCGCACCAGGAATTAAATAATATTAATTGACGCTGTCATCTCTATGCAAGAAAATCCGCCTCGAAAGCGGTTCTTAGTAGGATGCAGCTCACCCTTCATGCGACTCGCCCAACACCTCACGGGGCACTCCGCGCTTGGTGCAGGCAATGTCTACCCGGCCGGTGAAAACCCTACGTGCTCCGTCCCGGCACTGTAGGGATGCGAGGGTCTATGTTCATAGGACTACGGCTATGCATGATATTGAGTACCCCCCCCCCCATCGCAAGTCCGCCTCAATAGCGGTGCTTAGTTTGGATGTAGCTCACCCTTCATGCGACTCGCCCAACACCTCACGGTGTTCTTCGCGCTTGGTGCGAGCAATCTCTGCCTGGTCGGTGAAAACTCGAAACCGACGTGCTCCTCCCCGGCAATGTAGAAATGCGAGAGTCTATAGTCGTACGAGTACAGCCATGCATGGCATGAGTACCCCCCCCCCCCCCCCCCGGCTCTGCCCTAATTCCACCCTCTACGGCCATGCCCTTCTTTTATGTGCCCACCTCTCAACCGGCTAAGCCTTCCCCTTGCGAACTGTCACCTGGTGCACCGCAGGCGGAACTCTCTCTTTTCTTCCGCGGTGCTCGAGGCGTCCGGGTCCCCGAACGGGGTTTCCTCGTCAGTGGAAGGCGAGGCCGGAGCCCTGTCCCTGTGCCCGCCGTCGGACCCGCAGGCGCTCCCTCGACTCGGCTGGTACCTGTACCTGCTGACAAAGGACGTGCTGGGCTTCCGCAGCTCCAACGCGTCGTTCGTGCGCTGCCTCAACCTCGTCCTGGCTGCGCTCGGCGCCGTTGTGTGGAACTCCTCCCCGCGTTATTCCTCCTGCTCCATCTCGTCGTCGTCGCCGCTCGCGTCGCCCCAATGCATCGGTGGACGCGATGAGGGGGGCGTCGCGGTCGAGGGCGCTCACCTGGAAAAGGCTTCATGCCCCGGGGGAGCGGGGTCGGGGGGGGCAGGTGATGGGGCTGCTTCGGCGGCGGTAGAAACGCCTGAAGAGGAGAAGGGGGAGGAAGGGGAGGAAGAGTCGGTAGGCATAGATGTGGGCGTGGGGGCCGGGGCTGGAGAGGCGTCGGAATGTGCGAGGGCAGCCGGTGGCGGCGGCGGTGGCGTCGGTAGCGGTGTTAGCGGCGGTGTTAGCGGTGTTAGCGGTGGTGGCGGTAGTAGCGGTGGTAGCGGTGGTGGCGGTGGTAGCGGTGGTAGCGGTGGTGGCGGTGGTAGCGGTGGTAGCGGTGGTAGCGGGGGCCGCGGGGGCGGCGGAGGTGATTACGATTACGGAGGCGAGGCGGCCCTCCTCGTGGCGTTGAGCGCGTGCGGCAAGTGCCCGGCGGACGAGGTGCGCGCCATGAGCGCGCGCGTGGTGGGGGTGATAGAGGTCCTGCTCCGAGAAGGCATCGTGGTTTCCCACCACTCCTCTTGCTCCACCCCTAACCCAGCCGCCGCAGCCGCAGCCGCAGCCGCAGGCGGCGGTGACGCCGCCCCGGAAGCGCCAGACCACCGGGAGATCTCGCCGGCTGGGGCAGAGGCAGAGGTGGGAGCGCCCCGAGAGGGAGACGTTGCCGGGATTTCTTCGCCAGTTACCGGCCGGGCGGAGAGGGTCGCCGGCGTGTTCCACGCCGCCGTCGCGGCCGAGAACGCGTCGCGGTTGGACAGGTGCTACTGGGCCCGGTTGTCTGAGCGGGCGGGGCGCGGGGGTGTGGGCGTCTTGGACGAGACCTTCGTGCTGACGCCGGGCCTGAGGTGAGCGCCAAGAGTCGGGGTCGTACGTCGTTTGTTTGCTTTCGTTCTTTGCGTTCGTTTTTTCACGCCGCGATGAGAGGGACCCGTTTTGCTTTTGCGTTTGTTATGTTGGTTCAGGGATAATGGTGCTCGTGCCGGATGCCTGGTATATGATGAGATCGTATTTTTTGTGTTTGTTGTGTTTTTTTGTAGGGAATGGAGGGAATAGTCAATAGACGGTGTGGGGGGTGGGGGGGGGGATGGGGGATGGGGATATGGGAAAGTCGGGAGATGTACCGTACGGGTAAGCCCTATAGCTGCCAGTGCGGTGCGGTGCTCCCCGGCCGGTTTTTGCTTGTGCGCCAAGGTGTTTTCTTTTCCAACGCGCCCGCGCCTGCCCTGATTTCTCTGGTGCAATACCTTGGTGTGATGGCATGCCCCGTGCGCTGTCCGCCTCTCCATTGAGTGGCCTCCCGCCTGCATCCAGCGCTCTAGACGTCACCCGCCATGCCCCCCCCCCGTCGTAAATTTTCGCTTTTTTTTTTTTCTTCGTTTTTTTGTTCGTCCGTCGCTCACTCTCCCCTCCCACCGATCCACCCACCCACCCACGGCATCTGTCCACCCACTCGCCCACCCACCCACCTGCCCACGGCATCTATCACCCCACCGACCCACTCGCACCCTCGTTTTTTTTTTTTTTTTTTTTAATAAGCAGAGATACGGTTGGAACTCCTCGTCCGGGTAGGAGTGCGCTGACGCCCAGCGTCTCTCGCACGAGCCGCCAGCTGTTCCAAGACTACCAGAAGGCGAGAGTTCCATTTTCGTTGCCACTTATGACAGTTGCCCACTACCGTTACTTGTTGCCGTCACCGCTACGTTTTAGTTGTTGCTGCTGCCGTAACTGCTGCCGTAACTGCTACCGCCATCGGTACTGGTACGGTCGCGGTTACCTTTGCCGTCACCGCTACATTTTGGCCGTTACCATCACCGTTACCTAGCCGTTACCCCTCCCGTTACCTAGCCGTTACCTAGACAGTACCTGTTACCAATACCGCTCCCGTTACCGTTACCGCTCCCGTCAACATTACCGCTCCCGTTACCGTTGGCGTCACCGCCGCCGGTAATATTCCTCCTTTTTCGGAACTCCATTATCTCCGTGACAATCGACGCGTACACCCTCACTCCCCCCCCATACCCCCCCAACCCCCCTCAACGCTCCCCCCCCACCTCCCAACCTTCGTCTCCCCTCCCCACCCCTGCCCGCCCTCAAACTGACATTCCTGTCCTTCCCCTCTGTTTTGCAGGTGTCCGCAACCAACGCCGGAACGCCGGCGGCGCCTGACGCGGAGCCCCGACGCTGCCTCGGGTTCTCGCTGGGCCCACCCCCGGTGTTCTCGGACGAACAAAACCCCGCCGACGGCATGAAGGTCGACGCTGGAATCGGCGAACCCGACGTCAGCACGGCCGGACAAGTGGTGACAGGGGGGGCTCGGGTGGCGGCCACGGCGAAAGGCGCAGCGGAAGCAGCAGCAGCAGCGGCGGCGGGGATGGCGGGCGGCTTTTTAGACTCCTCTTTTTTGCCGGGGGGAGGCGTTGGAGGAGGGGCAGGTGGGGGCTTCGACGGGCGAGTGGGGAACGGCCGCGGCGGTGGCGGCGGCGGCGGCAGTGGCGGTGGCGGTGGCGGCGATGGCATGGGCGGCGGGGGCAGGTTCAGCATGTTGGAGTCCCCCCTGACTCGGTCGAGGCTGGTCACAGGTGGAGGCGTGCCGGTGCGGGAGGGGAGGGGGGCTGCGGCGGGGGCGCGCGTGGGAGGACGGGTACCGGAGACTCCCGTCATGGCTGCTATGGAGGTTCGGTTTATATTGTGTTGTTTTTTTGTTTTGTTTTTTCGTTTTAGTTAAGGAGGCGCACGCACGGGGTGGGTTACCGTCGGCTGAATACGTTATTTTTATGTCGGTTGTACGGATTCATGTGTTGGCATGCTGTCGGGGGGAGGGGGGGAGGGGTACTGTTGCTGGTGTTGGAGGGGGTCACGCGGTTTTGGGGGCAATCTTGTAGAGGACGTCACGGGAAAGGGAGCGAGTCTTCGAAGTGCGGCCTGTGACTATTTTGCGCAGTGATTGATAGCTTGTGTACATGACTTCTTTGTTGCTTTGCGGTCGATGTCTTTGTATATGTGTATCTCTGATTTTCGTGATTTCGTGACGAGGGTAGACTTTCCTTTTTTCTTTTGCGTTCTAAAAATAATATCCCCTTTTCTGCTCCCTCGTCTTTTTTCTGCTTGTTTTGCCCTCTCCCGTTTTTGGGACTGCCATCTGAAGACGGCTAGGTGGATCACGGCTCTAGACTCAGCCACGAGGGGAGCGCCGGCATCGCTTTTGGAGAAGCTGGAGAGGTAGGACCGAAAGGGAGAATGGGAGGCGAAAAGAGTGCAAATAGCGAACTGCGGAAGGAGGGAAAAGGGAGAAAAAAAAAGAAAAGGAAGGGAAAAGGAGAAGGAGAGAATCGGAGGGAGAGAGACTGTGTTTTTGACGAGGGTATGGATTATGAACCGCTTTTTCTTACTTAACTTACACTCCGTCTGTCCGGCCTCCCTTCCTTCCCTCCCCCCCTCCCTCCCTCTCTCCCTCCCTCCCTCCCTCCCTATCACTGTCCATTTCTCTCTCTCTCGCCCCGGTACCCCCTTCTTCCTTTTTAATCTCCCTATCTCTATTATTTCCTTCTTCCTGCCGTTCGCCGTACCGAACCGAACCGAACCGAACCGAAACGAAACGAACCGAACCGGACCGAACCGAACCGAACCGAACCGAACCGAACCGAACCGAACCGAACCGAACCGAACCGAACCGAACCGAACCGAACCGAACCGAACCGAACCGAACCGAACCGAACCAAACCGAACCGTACCGAACCGAACCGAACCGAACCGAACCGAACCGAACTGAATCAAACCGAACAGGTGCGCCACGGCCTCGCCGAGCCTGATTCAGGAACGGCTGGTCCGCCTAATGGCCAAGCTCGACGGGCCGTCGTCGGCTTCGGCCGCGGCAGCTGCAGTGGCCCAGAGACTGGGGCAGGTGTGTGTATGTGTGTGTGCGCTCGCTCTCGCCCGCGTGTTTATTCAGTCTTCGCATGAATCGGGCCTTTCCACTCAATGGCACCCAGCACCCCCAGTGTCCGTTTCGACTCTTCATCTTAGCGAGATACACGCTCTGTGCTCACAGGCTGTGAGGCAGGAAAAACCAAAACCATGACGCAAAATCGATCGAGGCAAAGTGAAAAGCCAATCCACCGGGTACGAAAGAGCACAACAGAGGCAATCGAGACCAAAAAAAAAACAAGGTCTAAAAATACAATTTGTCGCAGAAGGTGTAAGCTGTAAATGAATAGGCCACTAATTGCTGGTCGAACCTGATATGATAACATACCATGGGTATATCATCAATATTGGTAAGAATGTGGAAGTCAGGCCTTGATACGGCTCCAGCACCGCTCTGGGAAAATGTTCGCTGTGTGCCTGGCGCACTCGTCGATCGAGAGCCGCTGGCATGAGCAGGACAAGAAAAGCACGGGACTGCGTTCGCCCGCATCAAACGTTCCCTCACGTCGGCTGCCCGTTTTGATTTTTTGTCGTATCACGAGCGTGAGTTTTGTAGTGCGTATTGATGCTATGACGGGGGACCATAGTTAGTGGGACCTGTGGTATACATAAAAACCTATATATTTAACCTTTTCTACTGACAATATTTGGTCCTATTAACTATGGTCCCCCGTAATAGTGAGCTACGTAGGAGTTGGCTACAGGGCACTTCTTGGGCACCCCTACTCAGAGTCGTCGCCGTCCGTAGACGGAGGCTTGCGCCTCTTGTTCTTAATTGCTCTTCGCATTGGCCTGCTCATAGGTAGAAGGCGAATCTTGCGAGGCAGCCTCCCGTTGCTCGTTCGCGACGGCGCGTGAAGCAGTAGCATTGGTCGATGGCGTGGTTCTGCTTGGGACTGGCACGCTGCGTGGGTGCACGCGCGCGGGACGGTTTTGCCTCTGCCCAAGCGCATGAGCACCCACTCAGCGTGCCAGTCCGAGCAGAACCACACCATCGACCAATGCTATTGCTTCACGCGCCGTCGCGAACGAGCAACGGGAGGCTGCCTACAATGGCTTTTGAACTGGCAGATACACTGTAACCTGTCTCTGTCCAATAGTTGTTCGAAAGTGTAGTGGGTGCTGGGTTTTCCGGTATGAGGGCGTTCAAGCATTGGGGGACGATGTGGGAGTCAGGTTTTCGTCCAGCCTGCATGTGTCCGGAGACCGTCACAAGGGTCTCCCACACAGTTATCACCAGTTCATCTGGTCACGAGATCTTCGTCTCTTATGGCACAACTGTGACATCAGATCTCCTATGATCTCATCAGTAGGATCTCGGTACAACCCTTGGTCGACAGCCGAACTGTGATCGGTGTTATTGACCCGAGTCCACCTGACGCAGGACACGATGCGTCGCGCATCTTTCGCTTATCTCCGTTCTCCGAACTCGTCGTCGAGTCTGCATCCCAAACCCCCTGGTGGGTATTCACGATGCGCAATCAAGAGAAAAATGGTTGCAGCCCTGGAGTCGAGCCCAAGTTCGTACTCATATGAATATTAACACTGGTATGTGCGAGCACCGGTTGCCTGGTGTACATTTTTTGGCGTTTGTGTGCAGCCGTTTTGTCCTTGATTCGCTCGCCGTTGTTCGCTTCTTTTTTTTTTGTCGCCTCGCCTGTCTTGCGGCAGGGGTCGTCTCTCGTTTTTTTTTTTTTCGTGTCTTTTGTCTTACGTCCTACCAGGTACTTCTTATGTAGTGCCTGTTGCCTCGTGTGTCTTTTTTTTTTTTCGGCCCGCCTAGCGGCACGTGACAACGGCCGGCCCCGCCTCTGCCGTGCACCTCACACCAATCGACCATGCGCGGCCTGCACGCCTTTCCGCTGTACTACAACATTTGGGCCGAGCGTTGAGATACCACCCCCCCCCTCCCGCTCCTACCCCCCCCCCCCCCCCCTCCCCCCCCCCCCCCCCTCTCTCCACCCCCGAATCACTCTCGGGGGTCTACTTTTTTGCGTGGTATTTTCGTTGTAGGGTGCTGGAGAAGGCATGCCGTTCGTTCGGGCTGTCGTGGGGCACGGAGAGGAAAACATCAGGAGCGATGAGGCGGAGGTCGTGGCGGATGCTAAGGGCAAGGCCGAGGCGCTATACTACACCACGCTTGAGGTGTGCCCTGTCCTGTCCTGTCCTGTCCTGTCCTGTCCTGTCCTGTCCTGCCATGTTCCCGTCTTGTCTTGTCTTGTCTCGCCTCGTCCCGTTCGCCTCGTCTCGACCTGTCCGGTCCTGTGTTGTCTTGTCCTTCCCTGTTTTGTCATGTCCTGGCCTGTCTTTTGCTGTGCTACCAATCATCAGAACGTCATACGTCAGTCACCGAGGATCATAGGCCCCTAACGCAGAAGCCAAACTCCAACCGCTAAGCGTGAAATGCTCAACGCTTGAAGCCACACTTCAACTCTAGTAAACGTGAATCCCTATATAGACGTGAAACGCGAAACGCTAAGCGCCACGCGCCGGTATTGAGGTAACGTTAAACGTACACGCTCAACGCCTCTAAAAGCTAAGCGTAAAACGCCATCATGCACGTGAAAACGCTAAACCCTACGCACGCGTGAAATGCTGCACGCAAAACGCTCAGCGCAACTAAATGCTCAACGTAAAAACGCTGTGTGCGTGAACGGTTGATGTATAACGGGGAAATTTCACTCTAAAACGTTAAACGTAAAACGCAGGCATTGTTAGACGCGGAGACGGAGAGACTAGGAGCGGAGGACCACAGCCGTTTGCTGGAGCAGGAGAACTTGCACGGGGCTCTCCTCGCTTGCTGCGTCGAGGTAAATGAACTGCTGTGACCGAGCAACGGCCGGCCCTGCCTGCGTGCTGCGTACGTGCGGCGCGTAGTTAGTTTGTGGTTTCATTTTTTTTTTTGTTTTCTGTTGCACACGCCGATAGTTCTTTGGTCGGTGCCTGTTTGATGGAATGATGGACGTTGGTGGGTGCTGGTGATGCTGTTGTTGTTTGGTGGTGGTGGTGGTGTTGGTGTTGGTGCTGGTGGTGTTGGTGTTGATGATGGTGTCGGTGGCGTTGGTGTTGATGGTGGTGCTGGTGTTGTTGGTGTTGGTGCTTTTGTGTTGAAGCTGGTGCTGTTGGTGTTGGTGGCGGTGGTAGTGGTGTTGGTGGTGTCGGTGCCAGTGGCGTGTTGGTGTCGTGCCAGTTGTTGCTAGCGTTGGTGTTAGGTGTTAGTGGTGTTGGTGTTGGTAGTGACGGTGCGGGAACAAGGTCGTTCGTTGAGCCTTCGCCCTTGTGTGATTGCGTGTGCTATTTTTTCTTACTTTTTTTCGATGTGCGATGTGTTTTGCAGCTTTTGGCCCGATGCCCCCACTCGCCAATACCTCCCCTTCTCTATCGCAGAGAAGCAGTACGTAGCACTTATCCACACCCTATTTTCGTCACTTCGTCGTTCGCTTTGGTGTGTGTGTGGAAGGGGAGGGGGGAGGCGTTTTTTTTTTTAAGCCGTCATGTGCTCCATATCCGCCTCGTCCAGGACGACGCGAGTCCTACTGCTTGGTTCTGGTGGTATCAATGTTCTTCTCTGCCTACCGCACCCCTATACCCTCACCCCCCCACCATTACCCCCACCCCTACCCTTACCCACACCCCTACCCTTACCCCCACCCACACCCCCACCTACACCTCCATCCCCACCCTCACCTCCACCCGCACCCCCACCTCCACCTCCACCATCAAACCCACCCCCACCCTCACTTCCACCCTGACCCCCACCCCTGCCCTCGCCTCCACCCAGACTCTCACCCTCACCCTCACCTCCACTCCCACCCCCACTGTCATTCCCAATGCCGCCTCCACTTCGGGCGAGGCAGGCGGTGTTGAAAGCGAGCTCTCTGCTAAGCCTGGCGTTTCCGTGGGTGCTTCGGAGGATGAACATCGACGCCCTCGACCTGTGCAAGGTGCTTGAGAGCTTCGCAAGGTTTTGCCCCGGTCTTCCGGTGAGAAAACGCCTGCGGCCACTGTACGAAAACCACCTCCTCCTCCGTGCGTGCGAGTGTTCAGTGGATTGATGGGTTTGTGGATTCGTCGATGTGTGTGTGTTTTTTGCGATTTTATGTATTTTGTGTGCGTTTAGTTTCATGGGTTACCTGGTACCCTGGTATGTACTACCGGTATTAGGTTTTGTGGGTGCATGGATTTGTGCGCATGTGCATTAGGCCGGATCTTATGCAATTTTTTTGAGGTGATTATTTGACTGTTTACGGAGGTTTCGGGGTATCTGGTCCCACATCTGATCAGATTTTATGAAAATCACGTCTTATGGGGCCTGTTTGGTGGAAAAAATGTTCCTCCGAGATTTGATCACTCCTGAAATTCCGTGAAATGATCCTGAAATTCCATGAAATGATGTTTTTTGGCAGCCTTTTCTGATCAACTCTGAAAGTGATAAAATTTGGCTTTGCACAAGACCTCGGGGGCATTGTACAATTTTGTTTAGGTTATAGAGTGGGTTCATGACGGGACACGACGCTACATGCTTGGTTACGCTTGTACACAGCTGGGTTCCAACACTTGTGCATCGGCCACCACGGAGAGGGAGGGTATCAGTACCTTGGCCACCATCGTGTCCCTCGCGGCCGCCCAACTGCAGCTGCTCTAGGCAAAACAACTTTGGAAACGAATAGGACGAGACTACACAGCAGCAGTATCAAAACAATCAAACGGTATTTTTCTGACTACGACGCCGCAAGCAGCTCATGCTCCGCGAAGGCGAGAGCTCCTTGCTGGTCCAGCGACTAGCAAACCCCTTACG
The DNA here is from genome assembly GCA_031213475.1 of Nereocystis luetkeana. Classification (NCBI taxonomy): domain Eukaryota; class Phaeophyceae; order Laminariales; family Laminariaceae; genus Nereocystis; species Nereocystis luetkeana. The sequence goes on from JARUPZ010000019.1 coordinate 4,580,741, forward strand.
CAGCTCCCAAGGGGGTCCCACATTCCGCTGCTTCCTTCGAGGAGCTGGTGGGGAAGGTTGATCGCCCAACCCGGCGTGAGCGACTCTCGTTCGTGTCGTGGTCCACGTGGAGTTCAAAATGTCGGTTGTGTTCTGTTTTTTTAGTTCTCCCATGAAATAAAACCAAAGTCACGATAAGACGGCACATGGCGCACCGACCTGGTGTGGCTTTTTGCCGTAGGAAAATCCGACTTCCTGCCTTTTTCAATCACTCAAAAAAAATTGCATAAGACCCAGCCTTAGGTCTTGTACTGTTTTTGGTTTTTGGTTTTGAAGCGTCTGCTGTGAGCTAGACGCAGTGAGCTAGACGCAATGAGTATGGATTTGCGAATTTATTGTTACAGTTTGGATTTATGGATGTGGATGGTTTTATGGGTTCATGTCTTCGTGGAATTGTGGCTGTATGGATTTATCCCGACTTATCGATATGTGGATTTACGGGCTTATGGGCTTGGGTATACGAAGTTCATGGGGATCTCATGTTTCAATGGTGTTTTTCAAATTTGCGTTTTTCTTTTACCCCGCTGTCGCATCCGTTTCAGGTTAACCTCAAGCATCACCTCTTCGAGGTGCAGACGGAAATCGTAGAGAAAGTCGCTCTGGAAGACGGGGCGGGAGTTTTCAGGCTCATCCGAGAGCAGAAGGTGACGAACGAATTTATGTTTGGGTAGTGTGCTTCGGTTTGTTGCTTGTTTTGGCATGTTTGCTCGTTTCTTGGTTGCTTGTTTTGGTTTTGTTCGTTTTTTCGGTTGGTTATCCGCTTGTTCGCTTGCTTGTTTCGGCTGCCTGTTTTGGTTTTGTTCGCTTGCTTGCTTGTTTCGGTTGCTTGTTTTGGTTTCGTTCGCTTTTTCGGTTGCTTGTTCGCTTTTCCGGTTGGTTGTTCGATTTTTCGGTTGCTTGTTCGGTTGCTTGTTCGCTTGTTTGTTTGCTTGTTTGCCTGCTTGCTTGTATGCATGCCCTATGACACGGTCTTATTATGGTGTTCTCGTGGTTCTCCCCGTTTTTGGTAGGTATTATTTATTTCTATTGTTTCTGTTACGTACCCGGTATCTGTTACTGTCTTGCTCTCGTTGTTGTTTATGTTATCACCCGGCGTGCACACACACACCCCTACCACGCCGTTGCTGCCATCGCCGCCGGCTCTGTACAAACGCCTCTCTCCTTGGGGACATGGTGGCTCATGCCAATCTGGACAGAATTATAAGGAACTTTTATACATCAATATCAAGACGAACTGTTCCTTATATTTCCGTCCAGAGTGATACATTGGTGTTTTGTGACCGCTGTATGCAATCCATCAACAACCCCCCCCCCTCCCGCCCCGCCCCTCGCCTTCATCCTCCGTCCCCGCTCCCTCCCCTACCCTCCCTCCGCCCTCACCCCTCCCGCGCAATTTGCCTCGTGACCAAAACAATGAAATGCACGTACGATTGGTCGGTCCGTCGGTCCGTCGCTTGTGACAGGCCGCGGGCGAGTGGCCAGTGCCGGCCCTCCTCGAGACGGACGTCGCCCAGCCAACGGGCTCACGTCTCGCTGCCCTCCACTCCCCTCGCAAAAGCAACAGCAAGCAGCACTTGCAACACAAACAGCAGCAGCGACAGCAGCAGCAGGAGCAGCAATCGCCGCCACCGGCACCAGCCGCCGGTAACTCCTCTCCGTCGCCCCCTGAAGAAGGGTGCGCTCGAGGTGACGGGGCGGAACCGGGATCAGGGGCGGGGGCGGGGGCGGCGGCGGGGGTAGAAGGGGAGGCTGCTGCGGCTACTGCTGCGGCTAAGGCAGCTGGAGAGGGGCCGACTGCACCGGAAGTAGGCTTAGGACTGGGCAGCGGCAGCACCAGAAACAGCAGCAGCAGCACTGGCGGGGCTCGAGGAAGTGGTAAGGCTTCGGCAACGGCAGCGGAGACGGCGGAGGAGATAATAGCGGTAACAGCTGAGGCGGGAGCGGAGGCGGTAGCGGGGACGGGGGTAGGGGGACAGGCGGGAGCGGCAACGATGGCGGTGGTAGGGGCGGCGGCGTCTGCGGCGAGGGCGCGGGCGCGGGCTTCGACTCTGGACCTGTTTTTCAGGAGACTGATGCAGAGGGCGGCGGAGGTGGTGGCGGAGTTGTGCCTGAGGAGGCTGCAGCTGCCCGGGGACACTGCGGATCAGGTGCGCGGTTGGGTTGTTCTTCGTTCCGTCTGTCTGTCTTGTCTGTCTGTCTGTCTTTTTTTTCACTCGACTCCATTCGATTCGATTCGATTCGGTTCGATGCTTGGATTTGATTCTTCGATTTGAGTGCATTCGATTCCATTCCATTCCATTCCATCCCATTCCATTCGATTCGATTCTCCGATTCAATTCGGTTGGATTCGATTCAATCGTCCGAAATCGATTCGGTTCGACTTCCTTTTTATTTTCATCGTTCGCTTACCGTGCCCATTCTTCTGCTCTTTTGTGCGACACACGAGCAGGTGTGGACGGTTATCAAGCGGTGCGTGGCCCAGAGAACCGACATGCTCCGAGAACGACACCTCCACCACGTCGTGCTGTGCAGGTACAACCGGCCACGGGGGAAAACTCGTTCGATCGATTGTACGTTTCCTCCGTGCGTAAACAGAGATCAGCAGTATATAGGTGGCGAACGACGTTTACCCCTATATAGATGTCTCGAACCCGCAACCCCTATATAGATGTCTTGAATCGCACTGTACCACACCGTAGCCCCAGCTCTCCGAAAAAACAACTCCCCCCTCCTCCCTACCCCCACCCCCGCCCCCTCTACCCGCTCCCCGCGGCTACGTAGTTAAACCCCTTGCCGTCTCCGGCAGTGGCCACACCGGAAAAACAAATAAATTAGTTCGACGCTGTCATCCATATGCAAGAAAGTCTGCCTTTACTAGCGTTTCTTGGTTCGTAGGGATACTGCTCACTCTTCATGCGACTCGCCGACTACCTCACGTTTCGCTTCGCGCTTGATGCTGCTACTAGCGATGTCTGCCTGGTCGGTGAAAACCTGACGTGCTCCGTCCCGGCAGTGTAGGTATGCGAGGGTCTATTGTCAAACCGCTGCGACCATGCATGATATCGAGTACACTCCCTCCCCCCCCCCCCCTTCCTTTACCTCCCCCCGTCTCACAAACGGTTCCCAGTAGGATGCAGATCATCCTTTACGCGACTCGCCGAATACCTCACGGCGCTTCGCGCCTGGTGCAAGCAGATCAACGCCTGCCTGGTCGATGAAAAACCCGACGTGCTCCGTTCTGTCATTGTATGGATGCGAGGGCCTATGGTCACACGACTACGGTCATGCATGATATGGAGTACACCCGCCCCACACCCTCCCCCTCCCCCCGCCCCCCCCCTCCCCCTTCCCCCCCCCCCTTCGATCGCGATGTCGGCGCTATAATACTCGGCAGCACGTACAGCGTCTGCAAGGTGAACGGCGTCACGCCCGAGGTAACGTTCAAGCGCATCATCGAGCAGTACAAGCGCTTGGCGGGCGCCGGGGGGGGGCTTAGCGGCGGGGTGGGCACCCCCCGCTTGAGCGTGATCAAAGACATCCTGCTCAAGAGGGGCGACGTGGTAGGAGAAGGAGGGGACGGGGGGGGAGGGGAGGGGGGGAGGGGGGCGGGAGGAGGAGGGGAGGAGTCTCTCCAGCAGGAGGAAAGGGGAGACATCATCAAGTTTTACAATAAGGTGGGGGGGGGGCTTGGCGCAAAACCCGGTTGTGGGCGTGAAGGGGGGGGGGGGAAACATGTCCGTATCGAAGAGACGACCATAGCATCGGTCAGGCCGGAGAAGAGTAGCACGGCGGGAGGGGGGGGGGGGGGGGAGAAGTCCCCCGGCTCGGGGTACCTCTGCGAGAGAGCGTCGTACACATTCATTCACGGAGATCTATCTCCCCGACACGTCACATGTTGGCAGCACGATATCATACTGTTGATAGGTCGCACCGGCGCGCCCGCCCCCTTGCTGCTGTTTTAACCAGCCCTGTTGGAGCTTCGGAGGGACCGAAAATGACGGTCAACAAAAGAAGAAAAAAAGTGGTGTTGTTTTTTTCGCGGCCCACTCGCTGATTGCGTGATTGGGGGGCGATGCCCGTACAAGTTTGGTGTGTCCGAGTTTACAGTAACGTGCAAGGAGCCGTACGGGACAGGACGCGCGCAACGTGATCCTCTCCCGTGATGCGGGGCGCTCGCGCTCTGTTTGTCGGCGGCTGGTCACACACACCACCACCACGAAGGTCATCATGGTTTTGGTCGATATTTTTGGAGGGGGTGCCTACAGGGGTTGGCAGGCGTTTTTTTTATTTCTTGTTTTTTGTTTTGTTTTACAAAGTCAGACGGAAATGGCGATCTACAGCAGCAGCACTAGTGCTGCAGATGATCTCGATCCTTAGGCCTGCCGTCATGATATGTTTTGTGCCCAATATGTTTGATGATGGTGATGATGAGGATGATGATGTTCTCACGTTGGCTGACTTCCCCGAATTCCTGCATGTGGTCACAAACCAGGCTGTAAACAAAAAATGCATATCGATGGGAGAAAACAAACAAGTGTGAAGGTTGATCCAACCTCGGGAACCCTGCCCCCGTAGACGATGCAGATTGTTTTGCGGCCGGCAACATGAGCTATACCTACAGTAGACCACCATGCAGGTCAGGAAAATCTACTGTAGATCCTAAAAGATGTCCGATGTGATCGACATTTTTTTTTTCTGTCAGACCGCTCCTGACGTGCTGCTGTGTGGTTTTGATGTTTCGATCGTTTGTTCCTACCTATTGTACCGCACAGTGGATTTTCGAAAGGGTTTACCTGGTATACTGTATTCCATGTTGATACCGCAGCTACTGCTGTATGCCCAACTCCACTTGAAAAGTGACTTTTTTTGTCCCTCAATATCGGTTTGTGAATTTTGGATGAAAAAATGCTATTTTTTGTTGTTGCTATCTGCTTCCACGCCACTCGTCCAAAGTATTTTCCTTTCTCTCAATATCCCCCTCTCTTGTTTGCTGCCCCCCCCCCCCCCCCCCCCCAATCCTGTCCCCTCTTTCCCGCTTTCTTACCGCCTCCTCCTTGTTTCGGGGGTTGTATTTTTGATACCCGTGTGGCCGAATGATCGGGGATGTTTTCTTCGCGCTGGAATTGAAGGTGTATATTCCCGCGATGAAGCAGTTTGTGTTGGAGTTCAAGAACCTTGCGGGACAGCAGCAGGGAGTGGCCAGCATCGCCACGGCACGTGAGTGAGGCGAGGGGGGGGGGGGAGGGGGTCCGCAATACGTTTTGTGTGCCTCTCTGTCCGGAAGCTGCAAGAGAACCGTCTGGGGTACTTCTGTGTTCAGAATCGATACTTTTTTTTTATGAGAGAAGCTACGCGTGTCAGCCGTCGACATAAAAGTGCAAAGACAACTAAGCGGAGGGTTTCATTTCCGGCCCAGGGGCGCACGAAAATGAAGAACAAAACCCGACACCCCCACTATCACATTCATTTTCTTTGGTGTGTGAGTTTTTTGTTGTCATTTTTTTTGTGTTGTTCTGTGTTTTTCGGCGCCTTGTTTTGTTTCTTCGTTTCTTCGTTTTCATTGCTGTTCTGGCTGTCTAGAATCTCTTGCCTGCCTCAAAAAGTGGCCGGTGGGTAGGTGGGTGAGGAGTTCGTAAAGGTGAGAAGGATGCATGCATACATACTTGTACTACAAAAGTACGCAACGCATAAACAAGCTACAGGGTGGTGCTGAAACCCGGAAGACGGCGTCCGTGGCGTCCGTTTTTTCGCTCATGTCCTGAGGACGAGGCATGACGACTCTTACATCGTGCATTCCTCCACACCCGCTCAACCTTAACCTCAACACTAGTCTTACAAAACCCTCGTTAGTAGTGCAGTGTACACGTACCTACGTCTGACTTTAATTTCAAGTATTTTGTCCGCACAACGGGACTGCGGTCCCAAAAGGGTCTTCACCCCAGTGTGAAGAACATACGCACAATTGTCGGTAGTGGCCTCCGGGACTGGCAGGCGTTGTTTTCCCTCCCTTCATCAGAAAGCCGAGAAACCGGCCGATATTAACTCTCCCGCACTTCGTGCTCTTACCATATACTGCTTGCTGCTGCTGCTGCTGCTGCTGTTGCTGTTGTTTCTACCTGATACCGCATCGCTCCCGCCGTTTCCCTTCCTTTCTGACCCTCGTTCCTCGCCCCCCCCCCCCCTCCCTCCTCCTCCCCCCTCCTCTCCCCTCCCCCCTGCCCCCCGCTGCCCCCCCCCCCCTCCCCTTCCCCACCCCCACCCACTCAGAGGACGCGGTGAGAGTAGCCAAGCGCGTGCACTCGAAGAGGAACGCCCCCGGTGGCTCGCCCACCTCCACCTCCACCGCCACCACGGCCGAACCCGCGGCGTCAGCCTCCTCGGAGCGTCGCTCGTCCCGCGGACCCGGTTCACCTTCGGCCGGCGGCAGCGAGGGCAGAGGTGATGGTTCCCCTCGCTATCATCGCCAGCACCACCGTCGTCGTCTCCGCCTGTCTCGCCGGGCTGGCGGCGGCGGCGGCGGCAGTGGTGGTTCTGAGTCGCCTGTGGCGAATGGTCACAGCGGCGGCAACGACGAAAACTGTGACATTATGGACGAGGATGGTGGGTACGGTAGCGGCGGCAGCAACAATGGCAGCCGCGGCAGCAATACCGTCGGCGGCGGCGGCGGTAGCGACGGTGGCGGTAGCGGTAGCGATAGCGGTAAAAGAGGCGAACGGGGCACCTTCGCAGACGACGTGGTGGCCGCCGGGGCGGCCCTCTCGGCCCTGAGCGCCGCCCCTCACCCCCACAAGCCACTCGTATCCCAGCTGCCCAGCCAGAAGATGGCCAGCCCCAAGCACGTCCAGGACAACGTGTTCCTCACCACGGTCACGTCGCCCGCGAGGTCCGGCGGGGCGGGGTTCTCGCGCCCCCTTCCCCCCACCGCTTCCCACGGTGGCGCGCGCGGGAACGGTGACGCCGGTAGCGGTGGTGGCGGTAGCGGCGGGGGGGGAGGGGGGGGTAGCAGCCCCGGGGGCAGAGGAGGAGAAGGAGGCGGCAGGGGGGCGGGGGCGCGGGGGTGGACGGGGGCACGCGGGGGAGGTGGCCTGTACGCGTTCGGCGAGAGTCCTTCGAAGGTTCGTGGCGATGTGGGGTTCCCAGTTGTTTTTTGGGCTTGTGCGGGCGGGAGGGGGAAGGGGGGGTTGGGCTCGCGGAGGTGGAGGGAGGGGGAGGGCGGGGGGGTGGGAAAGAAGGGGTGCACTGAAGCCATGCATGGCCGTAGTCGTATGACCATAGGAGGGGGGTGTTAGGAACGAAGCTTGTGCCCGAGAAGATTGATTCGGGCTCGGCCACTCGGGGTTAGGGAAGTTGTCGGAGCCGGAGCGTACTTGCCGGAGCCCGAAGAAGAAACCCCCCGGAGGCCGCGGCGACCCGGGTTTCTCCGGCAGTGTAAGGCTGGGCGTGCCCCCGCGCGTCTGCCCTTCCACACCCCCGTGTCCGCGCCTGATCGTACCACGCGTTTCCACTTCGCTTACGTTCCCGTTGGCCTCTCTCCCTCCCCCCCCCCCCCCCCCCCTCCCCTCCCCTCCCCTCTCCTCCTCTGTCCTCCTCTGTCTTCCTGTCCATTTATGAAACGCGCCTGCCGTACTTTACGTACATTATGTATGTATGTATGTCTGTCTGTCTTTTCTTCGCCGGCCAGGACCTCCAAGTGATCAACCAAGCAGTGCGTGCCGCGGGGGATGATGATGTCGCGGTGCATGCCCCGAGCAGCAAAAGGGCCAGGAGGTCGCCGGGCGGGTCGCGACCTCCGCGGTGAGCTGAAGAATCGAACGGAGGACGGAAACCAAGGACCGAATAAAGGACCTAGTCAAGGACCGAACCAAGACTGAAAACTGAAGCTTGTTGAGAAGGGGTGGGTGGGGGGGGGGCGAGGTTGGGGGTGGGGGCAGGGGTGGGAGGCGCTGGCAAAGACGGGGGCGGCGGTGGTGGTATAGAGCGGAGGGTGGGGGGGTACGGGTGACCGCGCCCCGCCCCGTACCCCTCTCCCACAGCGCACGGTATGGCACCGCACCACGCGGGGCTGCCCGAAGCCGTATGGTAGTTTGTTCTCGAACCGCTGGATGAATATTTCACCTTCTCGGGGTAGAGCACGGGGGGCGGGGGAGGGAGATCTCGCGGGGAGCAGTGTGGAGTGGTGGGGTAACACGGGGAGGTGGGAGGAAGCGCGGAGGGAGCGTTGTGTGGGGGTGATCACGGGAGTCATGGTGCGAAGCATGCCAGGTACCGCCCATCGGACCCGGGGTTGGGAAGCGACGAAGAAGAGGAGAGGGTGGCTTGACGGGGAGGAGGAGAAGGGGAAGAGATGGCTGACATGTGGAGCGGTGGACGGGCTGGGGGCGGGGCGGGTGGAGAGGCGGTACTGCAGTAGTACTCACCAGTATATAGCGAGGAGAAGGGCAGCAAGAACAATGGGGTTCGGGGGGTGGGGGGGGGGGGGGAGAGCGCTTATGTTTTTGTTGCTTCCCGTGTTTGTTCTACGTGCGGCCCTTCGGTGTTTTAGTTTTGTTTTCTCTGTATTTACCTGGGCCTGAAACAAGCCAGCTAGTGAGCGAGCGAGCGAGTGAGCAAAAGCCGGAGATGAAGCAAAAGCCGGCGATCGATCGAGCGAGCGAGCAGCCACGACGGCTGTTCCAAGTTGTCTCCGGAATCGATTGAGTAACGTATGCGTGTTGCACGCAGAAGGCAAATAATTTTTGTGCGCAGCGACGGGACTTTCGCTCCCGGGATCGGTGGTTAAGTCGGACAAGTCAGACCCCTCAGTGGGCCGGGGGAGGGCGGGGTCTTGTGATGAATGTTCGCATTGCACCAAGATAGGCGCAGCACAGACCGTGACACCGCATAGGTTCTACGAAGACTCCTTTGTCGGCAGCCACGGGGGGGAAGGGGAGGACAGGGAGGGAGGAGTGGGGGGGCGTAGATACTCATGTCATGCAGGGAGGGCGGGCGGGGGATACCGTCAGCGGCGATTTTACAAGTTTAGCCCTGGTGATGAAGATAGTATAATAGTGTGAATACAGCTCTGTACCTGTATAGTAGTACATACATCCAATGCGTATTATATATATATTATTATACAAAGGTATTTGGTTCCCTCGGTGGTTTTTTCGTGTGTTCGTTCCCCGTTTGTGTTTTAATATTTTATACCTCGGCACGTACATCATATACCTGGTTGAAATATGCACACGCCCGGTGGGTTTGTGCCTGCGGTTCTTGCTGCGCTGTCTTGTATCTGAGGTTATAAATCAAACGAGAAGTGCGGGATTATCACATTAACTGTGCGAGCATTGGAGCATGCGACAGTTCATGCTCGTACGCGCGTGCCTTGTGATGACCCCTTTGTGTAAGGTGGGTGGCCCCGGCACCGAAAGAGAGCTTGAGCCCTCCCCACCCCCATCAGCACAGGCAGCGCTGCTCCGTGTGAGGCTGTTTTTTTTTGTGCCGTCATAATCGTCGTTTTTGATGCTGTATTTTTTTCTTCTTCTCCCCTCTGAGGTTCTTGAAAATGCTTCACGCATGGCACAGATCACCACAGATCATCTACAGATGGATCATCTACCGCATATCCTAATCTGCCGTTGGGATATGTGGTCGTGCAGGATCTGCATACTTCATATCCAACCCAGGAAACACGTTATTTTTTACACTGCACTACACTATTAATAGATCATGCAGGTTGTATACGGTCCCCTCTCGACATCATGAGCTTCTACTAATACGGGGGACCATACATAGTAAACAGGAAGTAAATGGGACCTATGGTACACACAAAAACCTATATATTTGACCGTTTTTTTCTAACAATTTTTGATCCTATTAACTATGGCCCCCACACAGGTGAATCCCACATACCAGGTATATATATACTAGGTATATATTATATATAATAAATATATATATATAGATATATGTATTATATAATATATACCAGGTATAGATATATATATATAGGCGCCCAAGCGATCCCACAGGCACTCAGGTATAGCGAGCAGCCAGCACTAAACAGGGGCATTCGCACGCGGAGGTCACCACGGAAACATATCATAAGGAAACGGATCTATCTACAAGCTGTACCTACTACGGGCAGTCAGCAGGCAGTAAAGGTCGTGGAGTCTCTACCCTCTACCCTTAGTGTGAAAGCCTTCGTTGGGTTTCGACCCACCGGCGTAAAAACGTTAATAAATAACTCCGGTGTACTATGATAGTAGTACATACATATACAAACCAGGTGCCATTTCAGGCGATTTTGGCATGCGACGGGCACGTTTGGGCATTTGGCACGTACGTATTAATACTAATAATGGAAGACCCCCCACGGTAGTAGACTGGATAAATTGACCAAATTAGTGCGTTTTTTTTCGGGCGGGTGGACGAACGGACAAATAAATACAGTATTTATCCAAAACAGAGACCCTGTATACTCGTGCAGTAGTATGATGATGCATGCTACTGATATGGGTAGGGTTTCTTCGCTTTTTTTTCTGGGGGTCCTCACTTGAGGAGCTTGTTTTGATTTTTTTTTTTCACGTGCCTCACTTGAAACCGTTTTTTTTTCGCGGGTCGATACGTGTATATGTGTGGCGTACCAAAGGAGAGGTTAACCCGACGAACCATCCCGTACGTTGCCTGTAGGTGTACTCATGAAACTTATTGTCAAAACACGCGCATGGGGATGTGTAATGAATATAGGCACATACATGCCTTCTAGGGCAGTTGGCCACAAATGTGCTACGGGCGATACTTCTGTCGTATTGTATATATATATAGAGAGCACGCGTCCTATGTTTGCGACCTACATGATACTACTGTAAGAAAATCCGTTTACAATGGAAGACATCTACGTAGAGCATCTTTTATTTTCGACATAACATCACGGAACGACGAAAAAAACGAAAAATAGTCGTTACAAGGAGCAGTTGTGAGCCGTTCCGAGCCGTTGGATTCACGAGCAAATGCCCTACCGGAGGTGCGAACATGAGACCGGTCATTTTGAATGCACGTCAAGACCTCTTTCGGCCTTGTTGATACTACTTTTAGTGTAGGGGGCTGGGTCAAACCACGGGTTTCCTACGTAACGTGTTCGGCTACGACGAGCCGTTGCGAGCCGATGATAGCCGCTGCGAGCCTTTGGCACATCGAAGAGAAAAGAGGTCGCTCATGCTTGGAGCGCTGGAGAGTGATGAGTGTATCGTATGAGATATGTCTCACATTGACTTTCGTCGGGCAATCTGGTTATTGCCCGTTCTGTTGGTGTCAAAAAAGAAGAAAAGAAACACACCCGACACTGTTCAAGAGGAAAACTTACAGTACAGAAGCACATCAAAAATAAACCCCTGAAACTCGGATAAAGAAGAAAAAAGAGGCTCGCGATAAGCAAATCCCAAATTTTACCTCGACTAAAAGCTGCTGTTGGTGCTGCTGCGTACTCCTTGCTGGTGAAAGACTTGGCCCGTGAGCGCAGAAAAAAGAGCGCTAAAAACAAAAGGCATTGCCTTGCCTTGCCTTGCCTTGCCTTGCCTTGCCTTGCCTTGCCTTGCCTTGCCTTGCCTTGCCTTGCCTTGCCTTGCCTTGCCTTTGCCTTGCCTTTGCCTTTGCCTCGCCTTTTGCCTTGCCTATCAGCGCTGGCAGCGCTGGCAATGCGCCACACCCCCCCCCCCCCCGTAAAAATACGCAAACACGAAGCTCAGGAAACCCGCACACGAAGCCGCAGCCGGTCACAATCGCGGCGCGCTTCTCCGCAAAAATCCTGACAATAATACCCCCCCTCTCTCCCACCGGAGGGTCGAGCGGAGGCAGGGCAGATACGTAACCATATCGCTCAGCAAAACTGACTGCCCCGCCCGCCTACTATTACTAAAAACGTAATATTATCTTGTACCTGGTACACACTATCAACCATCAAAATCTCGAGAATTTCCCTAAAAACAAACAAACTTCCGACAAGCAGCAGATACACTACAGTGCGTTTTCATGGTTTGCCCTGATTTCTTGATTACTGCTGTGTTTGTAATGGGGTCATGCGCTGTTTTCCCACACATCCCTAGATAGACAAATATTGAGTAATGACCGCCTTCGTTCTCTTTCTACCCCCCGTCCCGTCCCGTCCCCCGGTCAAACGCCTTCCGCAAGAAACCCCACCATTTAATCGGTGTCTTGTTCCTTGAGCAGCGCTGTAACTAGCGACTCGTAAGGCAGCGCTCAAAAACCACTCAGCCTGGCAGGTTCTCGGAGTCTTCAAAAGTAGATAAAGCAGAGCCCCCCCCCCCCCCTCCCAAGTTCCACACACATGCTGACTCCTAGTTTTCATTCTTAGATCGGGTCGGGGCTTAGTACAGTACCCCCCCCCTACCCCTCCCTATTTCCAACAAAGGACGCTCGCCCGCGCCGCTACGTGGACACTCGTTACGCAGTGGACTATTTTACGTGTGTACCGCACGAAACACAGTCTTGGAAGACCAACAGATAACATCCACCTACCCTCCCCCCCTCCCCCCCCCCCCCCCGCCCACACACAAGCGCAAAACGCTGCGCTCCCAGGTGACCGTGCAATCTGAATCAACTGTGGGGCCAACTGCTGAAAGGGCTTCGAGCTTTTTTCCGCCGCCGCCACCTACTGCCGTGGCAGCCGGCTGTCGTGGTGTACAAGCGCGCGTTGTGTTTTTCGTTTCATGTATGTACATGAACCCCCTCTCCACTCGACCACAAAAAGTCACCACCACCAACACCACCAACACCACCACCACCACCACCATCACCAACCCCCCCCCCATCCCTACCCCCCCCCCCGCCCACTATTACCACCACTACCACCATCAACAGCTAAAGTGACTTCATCGCCATAAAAGTATATATGATGCTATTGCTGCAGGCACCAACTACGATAACACGAGGCCGAAAATACACAAGCCAACTAACACCCACGCCGGAAAAAAATAGTAAATCGATCCTAAAAAAGAAAAACACACACGCCACACGAGCTCACTTTCCCCCTATTATCCTACTGGTATATAAATAAGAACGCTTCCCACACAGAGTAGAGTGGTTTACCGCATGGAGGGACACATACACACGCCGTCGACGTCTACATTTTTTCAAAATGTTGTTGCATCGCTCTCTCACTCTCTCTCCCTCCCTCCCTCCCTCCCTCCCTCCCTCCTTATTTTTTTTTCTCATTACTCACGCCTGCCCGGCCTACACGAAAGGCTAAACCGTTTTTTTGGTTTTTAATAAACAACAGCACGCAGGTGGAGGAGGCTGTGCATATCATTATGCCCAGCCGATCCGCATCAGCCATGAGGCGCCAGCCCCGCCCTGGGGCAGCTACGAGACACCCACGGGGCTGCAGCCACAAACTCGCGCCAGACTGCTGTGCCGAGCCCCTTCGCGTCAGCTACGAGGCAGCCACAGGACAGCTGTAAGGCCAGTCAGGCAGGGTGCTCCCCAACGTCGGGGGGGGGGGCGGGGGGCCCGGGGGGGGGGGGGGGGGGGGGGCGGCAGCGGCGCCCCCCACTCCAATCCCAACCCCTGGTCCCCATCCCGCCCCTAGCTCCTGCTCTGAGGCGACCGCGCAGCATCGGTGTCCGGTAGCGCCAGTCTACTCGGCAAGCGCGGCGCGGTGCTCGTGGGTCATCGCCACCCTCGTCCACGTTCTCAGGGTGATGCTCTGCACTCCGGTGGTCAGGTTGTGCACGTGGAGTTCCTGTTGGGTGTTCATTTTCAAGTCGGAGCAGGAGGGGGACGGTTCGGTCGGTACGAAACCATTTGGCGCTTTAGGGTCCGGGCGAGGAGTACCAATAAGAGTAATGCAATCCTTTCATACTATTGCACAAAGGTATTCAACTCTATTTTCAAGTCGTTTTGTCTCCTCAAAATTGTGGGAGGGCGCCAGTCTGTAGGAGGCGAATGGGGTTAGTTTTTAGGGAGTAGATTGAGGATGGGGAGAGAGGCTGGGAGGGGAGAGGAACCATGGCAGCGGAGTAGAGATGGGGCGGAGGGGGAGGGGGAGGGAGGGGAGAGAGGGGAGGGGAGGGCAGGGGAGGAGATTCGCTTCTCGGCATGATTTCACGAGGGCGGGTTGCGGCATCAAAGCTGGACAACAGGCTAAATGGCACGATGCCCCACTCTGTTGGAACGTTTACACGCATGCACAAAAACTGGGTAAGTGTCGATTTTTCATCGGCTGGTACGGGGGAATGCTTGGGTCCTGACACCAGCACAAAAACACATTTCCCATCGGGATTGGCGACATTCGATGTGGAACATCAAAAATCATTAAACAAACCCGAATCGTCCATACAGGCTATTTTGGACCAACCTTGAAATTGGCCTCTTCTTATGCACGTCGCAGGGAAAACAAGCCGTCACTGGTACTATTAATAACTAAAGCCAAATCGACAAGCCAGTTTTTCGAGAGTTAAAACTTCAAAATCGGTAATGTCGTTCTTCAAGCCAAATTTATTTCAAAGCAGAAGAAAAGTGATCAGTTTAGCGAAACACCTTACTCAAATGAGGGTCAAATTTGCCGAAATATGCACCCGGTATGCAACAAAACACAAAACGCCTCCCCAGGAGAAAAAAAAAAAAAAACTCGTATTTTTCGTCTTGGCCAGGAGAACAACACTTGACGAAATTCAGGTCCTGAACCTTCAAACTAGCCTGCTATCTTCACGAAGGAATCATGTCGCAGTTCCTTTGCGGGAACCAACTGAGAATTTAAGCAGGTACCTGGTATGTTAGAAGCCCCACGTATACGCCTGGTACACTATGCACCCTGCACCGCCGGGTGGGCTTCCCAGGCTAAAATCTTGCTTTTTTGGGGCTCGCCAACCGTCTACGAAACACACCCGCACGTACCCTGCCCAGCGGTGTCAAAGTCTCCAACGGCGTGAGAGGCAAGAGGGGTTCGGTTGGCGACGGCGCATACGCGGGTGTAACAGGCCTATATAGCCCGCTCGCGCTCCGTCGTTCAACCAACCCATCAAGAAACCTCAACTATCGGTGTCAGGAACAAACTACCTGGAATTAGTGTGGGACGCTGTTTTTCAGTGAGTGCAACCATCTTTTCTTTGGGTCACGCTTACTTGGAATTAGTGTGGAACACCTTCTTTCGGTAGGGCAAGGGTTGATACGAGACCGCGGTTTTAACCCCTTGACTCACCGCCCGCCCACACTAAAATCAGTACAATAAGGCCAAGAAAGGAACTGGCGCGCCCCGAAAAGGCCGGTCTCCTATTAATACACGACTCCGACCGGAAATATAAGACACGTTTGATCTTTACATGAAAAAATAACAGGGTACTATATTCCTGGCCAGAGCGGTGTATTTTGGCATCTTTAGGGTCACGAGGGCGTATTTACGAGGGCGTATCTTTCGCGCAGTATTTACCGTTTATGTATACCAGGTATAGTGTACATATACACTGCTGTAGGTCACTCGCGCCTTTTTTCATAGTCTGGTATACCGTATTGACACGCGCGTGTGATAAGATATACGCACCGTACGTTATCACACGAGTAGCAGCACACCAGCACGCACACACCCCTCCGCCGAAGTCCGAGGCCGATTTCCTCTCGGCAAAAGGTGGGAGGTGCGAAAAAGCGTCTATTATTGTGGGAGAGTAATCTCGATGAGATCTCTTTCTCTCTCTTTTTCTCTCTCTCTAAAAACAAAAAAGAAAAGAGTTATATACCTGGAACCTATTACGGGGGACCATAGTAAATAGAACCAAATATTGATAGGAAAAACATGAAAATATATAGTTTTTTGTGCGTACCGTAGGTCCTATTAACTATGGTCCCCCGTACATATTACGGGGGACCATAGTTAATAGGACCTATGGTATACATAAAAACCTATATATTTAAATATTTTTACCAACAATATTTGGTCCTATTAACTATGGTCCCCCGTAATAGTACATACAACACCATTTTCCTTGAGCGTGTGCACCCACCCACCCCCTTTGGATTTTTGGAAAAAAACGACTCTGGAAAAAGAAAAAGAAAAAAAAAAACGTCCCAGGGGTTATGTTTGTTTCCTCGTCACGCGGTGTGTTGTATCACACTGGTGTATTCGGGAGCAACAAGTACCACCGCACTCTGCAGACTATGCGAGTACGATCACGGGCACGTACTCTCTCACGTACGTACTCCGCGTACCGTACGCCCTCATGTGGAGGTGATTTTTTATTTTTATTTTTTTTTTATATTTTATGTGAAGTTCCGAAGACGTCAAAAGCCAGGAGCCCATCTACCTACCTACTGCCTACTACTGTTTGCCTTTTTGTCTGTTGCAGTGGGGGGTGGTTTTTACCTCTCCCGGCGTCCCCGGTGGCTTGATAGGTGGCCCGCATGCCTATCAAGCATCAATTTCGTGGGTTCAAGTCTCACCGAGTGCATGCTCGCGGGGGCTTTTACTTGCATAAAAAATTGATTAGCGGAAAGCGCGAGAGCGTGAGTTAGCTACTTTCGATGAAAATCGACGAGCGGTGGGAATGCTGAACCCTATGCGCGACAAAAAAATAATGGCACGTACCGGGGGGGGGGAAGGGTAGACACCTGTGACCACGGCTTGTTTAGAAGCTCGTTGAGGATAAAACCTCCTACGAGTTAGGCTGGAAAGTAAAAGTGATGATAAAAAAAAAAAAAAAACCCTGCCGGAAACAACAGGGGGTCGGCGGCTCACATATACCCTGGTAGTAGTTAGAAGCCCCGTGGACAAGAAAAAAAGAAGAAAGAAAAAAAAAGAACTAGCCGAAATATTTTAGTCGCGCGCCGCAGAGCTGATACGCGAAAACGAACGTCAGCCCAAAATCTCGTGTTCAGCTTTCCTGCAGAGGTTCCACGGACAGGAAGGGGCTGTGGTGGGAATGGTGACAATGGTGGTGTTTGGGGTGACGGTGGTGGTGGTAGTGGTGGTGGTGGTGGAGGTGGCGGTGAGTAGTGGTGGTGGTGGTGGCGGTGGTGGTGGTGGTGGGGCGCTCTACACACCAAGAACGACTACAATATAAAGCTCTCGGACTTCATCGCCCGGCATCGAGCTATCACAGCCGATACACAAGACCCCGAAAATCAGCCAACCGAGGCAAGCGCCTGCAGTCCAAACAATCCAGATGCAAGAAGCCTCCACACAACAACACGTACCACATGAAAACAACTCTGGTACGTACACAACTAGCACATCAACAAAATATCGTACAATAGTCGCCCTCCGACCGACGCCCACCTCAAGCCTCGTTCCCCCATCAAAACCATACCGTCGCTTTGGGCAGTAGTACAAGAACCGCTGCGTCTCCGGATTAGCGTCTAAACGAGCAGAGCGGTGTATACGATACCTTGGCGTGATCCATGTGCTCACACTTTCCGTTGGGATGGGAAGGGACGGGATAGGGGGGGGCTTGGGGGTACTCGATACAATGCATGGCCGTAATCGTATGACCATAGACCAGGGGACTAATGTCCGGCTTGGATCTCGATCCCTCGTTACTACCAGGCATAACATTACGGGGGGGCATATTAAACAGGACCTACGGTACGCACAAAAAACTATATATTTCGCTATTTTTACGAACAATATTTGGTCCTATTTACTATGGTATCCCGTAATAGGTACCTGGTATGAACTACGGGGGCATATTGAATAGGACCGACGGCACAGACAAAAAAACTATATATTTTCCTATTCGTATTATTACGGGGGACCATAGTTAACAGGACCTATGGTATACATAAAAACCTATATGTTTAACCATTTTTACTGACATTTTTTGGCCCTGTTAACTATGGCCCCCCGTAATAACAATAGTTGGTCCTATTTACTTTTTGCTTCCCTGGTGTCCGCAGTGGTGGAGTGCGTATGCTTGTTTTTTGTTTTTGCCTCTGTTTTACTACCGAGGTATTTCTTCCACTCCAGAGTTATTGGAGCCTGTCCTGCGACCACGGAGTGCATTGTATTGTGAGTTAATGTGAGAACAACAACAACAACAACAACAACAACAACAACAACAACAACAACTATGGCTCTCCGTAATAGTACCAGCTGTAATATGTAGACCACACCGGTCGGAAATGTGAGGACCGTTGGGTATCGACATTTCTACGCTAACGGCGCTCATATTTCGGTCCACAGCGGAACGTGGGTATGTTCGCCAGTGGGGGCAGAGGGGCCAGCTCTACAGTACAGTAGTAGACCCTAGCCCCCGACAAGTTTGTATCACATGGACGAATGAGCTTCGGGGAATATTAGAGGTCACAGCTGAGTTGTCTTTTTTGTTTTTAGTCAAGCGTGTACACCTGCAGGGGTCGGTTGGAGATGTCAACCGTTGGTGCGACGCGAACTGACGAGGACATCACCAATTTCTCGTGAGGAGACATCACGGTCAAAACCCGGTTAACAAAACAAGCGCTGACCCTCCGAGCGAGCCGAAAGTCTCCACATGAAAAAAAAATAAAAATGCGCCACTGGGTCTTCCTTCTCGACGGAAAGCTGCCTCTCAAGACAACCTCGGCTCAACAAAAAGTGGTACTGCTGCTGCTGCTGCTGTAGCATCACAGGACAACTCCAATGACGAAAAAAAAAAGAAAAGAAAGAAGCTTGACTCGAAACGCAACAAAACAAGAAACACCTCGATACATACCCGACAACAAAACAACAAACATCCTTAGCAACAACAAAAAAACACATCGATACTTAACAGCAACAAAAAACACCATGATAGCCTCGGGGAAACGAAAAAAAACAAAAAAAACGAAGAGAAAACGGAGCCATCCTCGCCAGCGTGTCGGAATTGAAACAGACTACCAGGTAGTGGGTTGGGAGTTTTTGTCAGAAATGGAACAAAAACATGTTTTTTTTCTGTTTTTTATTTCATGATTTTAGTGCGCCCCCTGTCTGGGACCCAACATAAAAAAGTGGCGTGTCGTTTTTTTTTTCTTGCTCGTATGCCGTTGGGGATATACCCGACCAAAGTCAAAACGTGTCGATGTCCAACAACAATAACAACAACGACAACAACACCTCGACGCGCAACACAACAGCGACAAAAAACAAAAACTCGGCAAATATACCCGACCGAAAAAACCCCGGCAACCTCGATACGATACCCAACAATTAAAAAACACCTCACCTATATCATACGTACATACATATGTACACACCAAACAACAGAAAAACACCTCGAAAAATCGTCCACCCCACAGACAGACTAAAAACACCTCGGGAAATATAGACACACCCAACGGGGGGAAAAAACACACACACACACACACACATACAACCTCGACAAGAAACAACATCAAGACGCCAAAACATCTCCTCGAAAAAAAAACGGAACGTAACGGAACGTACCGTAACGTAACGTAACGTAACGTAACGTAACGTAACGCAACGCGACGCGACGCGAGCCCATGCTTCGCGCGAAAAACCCGAGAGGTACTGCTGTATGATACCCCTTTCCGTACCTGCGCGTGGGACATCCCCCCGTCCAGGAGCTGACGGGTTTCCACCAGATGGACGACACCTCCGGGGGTGGGGGTGGTTGTGGAGCAGACGAGGCCATCCGGTCCCCAGTCCCGAAGGGACGCCGTAGATCGCCTGGCGCCGTACCTCGTGGGTGTCACCTTTTCCTGATCAAGCTCGAAGCTGTGAGCCGGTTTTTCCGCACAGGGTGAGGGTTTGCAGGAGGGGAGGAGAGGAGAAGGGGGGGGGGGGGGCGGGGGGGGGAGGGGAGGGGAGGGTCGGCAAAAAATGGCATCAGAATGCCCTAGGCAGCGTGCTTGCCAACTCAAATTGACACGCGGGTCCTTCTGTTGTTGTTGTTGTTCTAGCTCGCATCGTTACCTCTGTGTTGTTGATGATGATGGTGCAGAGTGTTGTTCTCGTTGTTGGTGTCTTTTTGTTTCCGTTCGTTTTTAGTGACGAAAAGCCGAACCGAAAACACCGACGCACCGGGTAGGTGCCAACTATGTCCGGGAAAAGTAGGAACCATTTGGTCACCAACGTGACCGCCGAAACGGTCCTCACACTAACCATCAAAGTGGTACCTACAACAACAGTAGTTGTTTTTTTTACCAGCACCACCAGTCAGCCATCACCGTGGTTCCTTCCTTCCCATATCGAAGGCGATAATGACGACGGCGTGAGTCATGTCTCGACAGAAGATCACGGGTAGTGGGATCGCCTTCGGGCCGCGCCCCCCCCCCCCCCCCCAATACTTCACACCTCAGATAGACAGATCATCTACGGATAGATCATCAGATAGATCAGATATATCATGATCTAGATCTTACTAACCTGCCGTTCTGAGGTGCTGCGGAGGGGATCTGTGTAGCACAGATCCAACCCGGGAGAGCTTGTCCTACTGCAGACCATGCATTGAGTATGTGGTTCCCCGCCCGGTCACATGAGCTACGGTTGATCATACAAACAGGACAGACATGTATCTGCCCTGGACGACATAAATCATGCATCGAGCGAGATTCGATGATCTATCTGATCTGCCTTGAGGTGTGAAGTAATGCTTCCAAGGAGGGGGGGGGGGGGGGCGACGGGGCTCTCGGGAGGAAAGCGAACAGAGCGAGGAACGAAACACAACATAACAAACAAAAAAAAAAAAAAAAAAAAAAACGAAAAACAAAAAAAACAAAAAACAGAAAAAAACCTACCGAGTACAAATACCAGGTGTATGAGTATGCGAAGAAACATCGGGAACATGTGTTAAACCCTTTGAGAACCGCAGTCCCGTTTTTGGGACAAATCACTTATAATTAGACTGGTTTGTCCCCAGATCGGGACTGCAGTACCAAAGGGGCTAAGAAAACACCAAAAACAAAAAAGCGTCACCCTCATGCATACTACTGTTGTGTATGTACCAGACACTTCCGAAATGTACACGAAAGTATGAGTACGAGCAAGAGACCGCAACTTGGACACATTTTCTCCATGGAAAACAAAAAAAAAAAACAGAGCTACGACTACGTACGTACGTACGTACGTACGTACGGTCGGTCGGCCCGGGGCAACAAAAGCGACACCAGAGAACGGGTGAATTCCTCATTTTCGCCTCGATGCATACACCAGCGCCGAAATCAAGACGCCCCCCGCTTCCCCCCCCCCGCCCCTCTCTCCGGCGTCCCGTCATTTCGCCCGCTTCTTTTTTAGGCGCCTTGGGATTGAACCCTCCGTTCCGAGATGCAGCAGTGCCATAGCCCTTCTGCGGCAGTGACGGTGCGATGTGCGCCAAGCAAACAACACCGCCACTAAATGTAGCGGCAACCGGACCTACGTACTCCGCACACTATTGCGGGGGGCCATAGTTCAATAGGACAAAATATTGTTGGTAGAAATGGTGAAATATATAGGTTTTAATGTGTACGACAGGTCTTATTAACTATGGCCCCCCGTAATATCAATGCCACGCTGGTGATCCCCGTCTGGGCCAAGCGATTCCACAGAAGGCGCCATATATACCGGGCAACCCGGCATGATAGAAGGACCACCGCTTGCTGCCTGTACAATGCAATGGCTTGGAAACAGAGTTGTCTCATCTTCCTTCCTTTCCTTTCTTTTTTTTTGTTTTCCCTTTTTTTCGTCTTTTTTTGTTGGCCTTCATGTCGCGGAAAGCGCGAGAGTGTGAGAGCGTGCGTGGGTCGCAAAACTCGAGGAACATCGACACGAGCAGTGGGAGGTGCTACAGCGGTAGTACACACATACATACCCCTGCCCGAACACAGCATAAGCTGACCCCCTTCTAACCCATTTAGCACTGCAGTCCCGATTTGGGGACGAACCAGTCTAATTCCAAGTTGTGTTTCCCGCAAACGGACTGCAGTACTGTTACGGGGGCTATATTAAATAGGACCTACGGTACACACAAAAAACCTATATATATTGCTATTTCTACCAACAATATTTGGTCCTATCCACTATAGGCCCCCCGTAATAAAAGGGCCAAATGGACCCCGGGATAAGGGAGAACGGCACACCAGTAGAAAAGAAGGAACCTCCAAATTTTTGCACCCGACCGTTTTCGCCTCAAAATGCTGGCTTTTTGACAGGGTACACAGGTACCGACCCCGACCCGACAAGGGACGTTTCGGCGTAATGAGGGGCCCCCGATCCCGAACGCACTGCCTGCAGGGTCCGTGGAAAAGGGGGGCTGCCTGTCGTGTGGAAGCAACGCGTCGTCGCAGGGTGTCAACAGCAGCAACAGCAACAGCAACAACAACAACAACAACAACAACAAGAACAACAACAACAGCAGCAGCAACAAAAACGACGTTCAAGCCTGTTTGCTTGGATTGGTTGGTTCTTTTCGCTGGCGGGCCCATATACATGTGCGAAGCATATTGTATACACACGATTTGCTGTACTGCTGCATACCCACTACGGTGACAGGGCCTTCGTTGCCTTTTCGTCTGCTCTGCACCCTGCGCAACAACGCAGTACCTCTGTGTCTTAGTCTTTGTGACCACATAACTTTTATCTCTCTCGGATAGAAGAATCGGCACGGACACTGGTTGACAACTGCGCGGTCGATGTCCACGGGTGGAAAAGAACGGTTCGATGTGAACAAACACACACGCACGTGCTTTTCCTGACTGAATTGTCAACCCTTTTTATATAGTACCGCAGTCCCATTATGGGGACAAACCAGCCAAATTCCAAGTGGTTTGTCCCCAAAACGGGACTGCGGTCCTAAACGGGTTATAAACAAGACCGCACTTTTCGCTTTTCGTGGCCGATTACACCGGGGGTCCAAAAAAGGGTTCACCGGAAATGGCGACAGATGCCCCCCCCCCTCCCCCCTCCCCCCCCCCCCTCCCACCAACCAGCCAATCAACGCCCTCGAAACATACTATCACGGGGGACCATAATTAATAGGACCAAATATTGTTGGTAAAAAATGATGAATGTATAGGTTTTAGTGTGTACCATAGAGGCGTTCTACGATATAGATATCCACCCTATTTTTTCTGAGGCTACTCACTTAACGAGCTCAGACCTCACCCGAAATCTGACTTCAGCCAAAATCAAATTGCATCCCGACGAAAAAAAACCGTGGCCCAAGTATACAATTACGTCATTTTCTCGAAACAAGATTTTATCATTCCGACGATGTTGGGTTAAGGAACCCCGTCATACACGAACAAAAATAGCGGAAATGCGCTACCTTTCACGTAGAACGCGTCCATAGGTCCTACTGTATTTAATATGGTTCCCCGTACTATCATTCTGATCGGAACTGTAACGTACGCTTGTAGACACCGTCGCCATAGAAACCTCCCTTATACAGTCGATCAGAGTGGTACCAGATAAGCGGCGCGGCGGGGGTGGGGGGGGGTACTCATGGCATCCACGGCCGCAGGCGTATGACCATAGACCCTCGCATCCCTACAAGGCCGGGACGGAGCACGTCGGGTTTCCATCGACCAGGGCAGACAACGGTTTTTGCTGGCACCGAGCGCGAAGCGAGGGCGTGAAGTGTCCGGGCGAGTCGCGTGAAGGGTGAGCTGCTGGACCCCACCAAGAAGAGCTTCTGAGGCGGACTTTCTTGCACACTTAGATGACAGCGTCGAATGAATTGGTCTGTTTTCCGGTGCGGCTACTTCCAGCGGGGGAGTGGCGGGCGGGGGGGGGGGTGTACGTGCTCATTTGCTGCTTGCCTTAGTCATTTGAACGTTGACCTCGCGTCCCCTTTCGGCCAGAGCACCGTTCCTGCTCTTGACAGGGACACCTCCAACATTTTGGGGGCAACGCTTTTTTTCCGTGTAGCACGAGCACACAAAACCTTTTTGCCTGCCTCACGCATCCCCCCCCCGTCTCGTTCCGTTTTTTTTTTTCGTGGCTACCATCTATCTCCTATTACGGGGGGCCATAGTTAACAGGACCAAATATTGATGGTAAAAATGCTTAAATATATAGGTTTTTATGTACACCATAGGTCCTGTTAACTAGGGTCCCCCGTAAATAGGATAGCGATCACTTTCTCGCCATTTTCTATTATAGTGTACTAAACTTCTCCACGTCACATCCATCTATTACGGGGGGCCATAGCAAATAGGACCAAATATTGTTATTAATATTACGGGGGACACCATCGTAGTTAATGGAACGTCTGTTAGGCATAAAAACCTATATATCCAACCATTTTTACCAACAATATTGGGTTCTATTAACTATGGTCCCCCGTAATAGTTTCCCTGGGGGGGGGGGGGGGTGGCGGGGCGGGGCTCTGCTGTCTATGCGCGTGATTTGGAAGCAGGCTTGGCACGTATTCAACCGAAATAGTTGAACCACTCTGCGAACGAGACGAATGACACCAACCCTAACCATCTAACTCGACCTACCCATGGTTGGTGTTGGTGCTCAACCATTCTTCTCTCGAGCACTTTGGAAGTGGCAAAGCCATACTTGCTGTGATTTGCGTTGCCAATCAATGCGTCAGCTGTTACACCCAAACCGTTACTTCTACATACCCGCCCAACAGAGCCAGGCATCGGCGCTCGTCGTGCGGGGCGGGCGGGCGGGCGTGTAGGCAGAGGCGGGCGGGCGTGTAGGCAGAGGCGGGCGGGCGGTGGAGAAGGTTTTGTTGGTAGCCAAAAAAAAAAAAAAAAAAAAAAAAACATTGACCGAAGCACGTACGCGCACCGAGGAATCAACCATATGTTGCAGTTCTTTTCCGGTGCGTACGTGCGCTCGTGCGTGCTGCGGAGTACCGTTCGATCAACGATTCTAACCGGCCACCGCGAACTCAAAAAGAAAAAAATGTTTTCGAAGACTCTAGACAGGAGTCGGGGGCAAGGTATAACACGTTATTGTCACGAAAAAATGACGCGTGCTATATAGCATACTAATAGAGGAAGCACTTTTTGTCAGAAAAAAAAAAAAAAAACTGCACTGAACTGGCTTCTTAACCCAAACTCGTTCGTGAACTTCCATCGCGATAACTGATTTCGGGCATATTGTTCGTGTGATATATATACCTGGGGTATCTTCTATCGGGAGCACTTTTTCGTTTCGATCAAAATCAAGCTTTTTTGGCGTCGTATTACGGGGGACCATAGTTAATAGGACCAAAATATTGTTAGTAGAAATTGTTAAATATGTACCTGGTAGGTTTTTATGTATACCACAGGTCCTATTAACTATGGCCCCCCTTATAGTAAGATCTCAGATCTCACGTATGGAGTCTCAGAAAAATGATAGGTGCACCTCTGTGATGTATGTAGCGCGCATCAAACACCGTACGCGTCCTGCGGTATTAGTCCTCTCTGTTGCTGCTTTGCTGATCACTTGAATGCAAGTATCGGATCGGACGAGGTCTCCCGCGCCGGCAGGGGGTCCTCGCCCGTGGGGTACGCCATCCGCGCACCGGGAGTGCCTCGGCCGAGGTGCCTTAAGCGCGGCAAGCGTTTACTGAAACGAGATCGCAACTACTTGAATGACACACTAAAAAATGTAGGTTGGGCTCGGATGGCACTCCACAAAGTTTTTTCGCTCGTCCGTCGTAGTTTTTGTCGAGGCTTCACGGGGAGCACACATACTGCAGGCGCGAGCGACCTCTCTCTGTCGTGCACTTTCCCAGTTAAATGAATCAAAAACGTGGTTTCAAGCCTGTGTTTCCAAAGTTTTGTAACCACCGTGCGGGATGTCAATATTACCGTAGACCTCTACGGCAAGTACCAAGGTATCATTACGAAAACCCTATCACCCGTGTGATAAGACAACACCCACCCCCCCCCCCCCCCCCCCCCCGTCCAAGCCGTAATTTTCTCGACGATCGGGAAGGAGAGCGCAAACGCCGAGAGATGCTTGCGTCTTGTACGGAAAAGGTATCGACGAGATTTTTCTATGAAACCACCCTTTTCGGTATTGTGTCCCCCCCCCCCCCCCCACGCTCTTGTTTAGGAGACAACCGGCTTAGAAATTCAGCCCAGGGTGTGTGTGTGGTAACTTTGCGTGTTACACCGGTATAGTTCGCAGTAGTTCGAAGCTAGGGTAGAACCAAGGTATCATTACCACTATTTACGGGGAACCATATTAAACAGGACCTACGGTTGAGACAAAATGCCATATATTTCGCGTTTTTTTACCAACAATATTTGGTCCTATGTAATAGGGTCCCCCGTAACAACAACACCAGGATAAGACCAGATACACCGGCTTGCTATCAAGAGAAGATGAAAAAAAAAAAAAAAGACAAGAAAAGAAGAGAAAAAGAAAAAGAAAAAGAAAAAGAAAAAGGACGACCTTGAATCAGCGGCTGCTGTCAGACAAAAAATGGCACGAGTCGCCAGGGTGAGGAGCACGACACGCGCAGCATGCTGGTGTGCACTCGTATATTATACCGCTGCCACGCTCTTCCGCGCATTGTTCGCTGGTAAGATCGCAGCCAAGTCCTTGGATTTTCTGTTCGGGGTTGGTCGCACCTCCTGGTGGAACGTTCGATCAGCCGCTGAGAGCGGCCACATAGCGTGCG
>JARUPZ010000019.1:4607395-4624895 GCA_031213475.1 Nereocystis luetkeana
GGTGTTTTTTCTTAAATCGAGGTTTCCTAAATCGTAGCCCCCCCCACCCCGCCCCCCCCCATATATGTCTAATGACGGCGGCCGACGTAGTCCTCACGAAAACCTGGAGTAGCAAGCGTCCGTCATGACATCTTTCTTTCGAACGCTTCGGACAGATGGATCATCTAGATCACCTAGATCATCTGCAGTTAGATAATCTAGATCATGTACAGATCTATCATCTGGATCATCTCCAGAGAGATCAGATAGATCGTATAGACCATATACAGATGGATAATTTAGATCCTATAGATCATCTACAGATAGATAATTCAGGTCATATAGATTATCTGTAGATATATCGCCTAGATCATACACAGATCATCTAAAGACAGATGATCTAGACGTTGGGTCAGGATCTGTGCAGTACAGATCCAACCCAAGAAAACGTGCCCTACTGTACAATCGAGCAATAATCTTCGGCTCCCACCCCGCCACATGAGCTATTAACAGATCACACACATCATCTGCCCCGATAGATCTAGATCATGATCTATCTATAGATGGTCTGTTCCGATGTGCTGGAACATGCCTGTCCTCGCCACGTCCATAAAACGCCGTCATTCAACCTGTTTTTGCGTGAGGGACCCGCAGGCAAACTTTTAAGCGCACTATTTAATAGCACCGTATCACACGTTGTGATAAGATTTCACACACACACCCTTGGACGAGCGAGCGTGTATGCAGATTACCTCTGAACCCCGGGGAGGAAAGAAGAGCTGCAACCCAACCACACCGCGGCAGAGCGATCGATGCGTCTATTATATACGTACAATATAATATAATATATATAGACATATATATATATATTATATACGCATATACCAGGTATGGAAGTATCCCGACCATGAGTTAATTCTGAAGCCACCACTTTTCGTTCTGCGTGCGCCCGCCTCCCTTGCTTATGGTGATAGAATCGGCTCGGAAAAATCACCCCAGAGGGTGTGTTATCCGACCACCCGCGTGATACGGCACAGCAGCAACCGAAAAAAAAAGGAGTTGTACGATCGTAACCCCCGCCCCCCCCCCCCCGCTTCTCCCGTCGGGTGCATGTGAGCGAGCGCACAGCACTACATGGAGTACAGGTAAACAGCGGGTGGTGTGCGCAGCGCGTGGCGGCGGAGACTACACTAAACGTGCCATTTTCAACGCCTTACACGGCAGCCCGCACCCCGCGAGAAGCCTCGGGGCAATAACCGATGCTGTGTTCATGACCTGGCTGGTCATAAAAAAAAACAGGGTCGTTTAGATAGCTGCAACAAATCAAGACGGCGCCATATATTCATACTGTACGACCAGACCGACGCACTTTTTCGACCTTTTTTTTTCCAGGGCTCTTTCACGGGTCAGGAAATGTTCAAAATCTCACGGGTCGGGTCGGGTCGGGGTCAGGAGGCTTCCAAACTATGACGGGTCGGGTTGGGTCGCCTTTACCCGACCCGACCCGACCCGATGTGACCCGCGGGGTTTGACCTGACCCTTGAACTATTTCTGTTCACGGTTCATGACCCGCGGGTCGGGTCAGGAAGTGTTCAAAATGTCACGGGGTCGCGTCGGGTCGGGTCAAGAGGTTTTCAAATATCGCGCGGGGTCGGGTTAGATCGGATCAAGAGTTTCTTCAATCTCACGGGTCGGGTCGGGTCAACAGTCTTTAAATCTCACGGGGTCGGGTGTCGGGTCCCTTCGGGTCAATAGCTTTCAAATCTCACGGGTCGGGTCGGGTCGGGTCGGGTCAAGAGGTCACTAAACGCTCACGGGTCGGGTTATAGGTCATGACCCGCGAGAAAACGGGTCACTCGCGGGTCCGGGAAGCATGACCCGCGATTTTTTTTCGGACCCACGCATCCGGCCCGCGGATCGGACACTTGAAAAACAAAAAAAAACGCTTGCTGCCCAAAGGCTTCTCTCGTACCAACACTGGATAAGACTCCTTTGGTATCATACCCCTACATTAAAACGCCGCCTAATCTACATACTCAATGTCCGCATCCATCCATATCCACTACAGTAAGGCCACGTACCACTGCGGAGTGTCAACATGAAGATCGTTCTGTTTTGAAAGTGTCGACCACGAGCCAGATCCGCGCGCCGAACCTGCGGGTAGAGACAAACGGCCTCGCGGGTTGAGGTGACCCGTCCCGCGACACGACCCACATCTCACGGGTCAACCGGAAATCTGTCGGGTCGGGTCGGATCGGGTCAGGAGATTTTCAAACCTCACGGGCGGGGTCGGGTCGGGTCGGATCGGGTCGGGTCGGGTCGAGAGGCTTCCAAAATCTCGCGCGTCGCGTCGGGTGAGCTGATCCGTCCCCGACCCGACCCGACCCGACCCGTAAGGTTCAACCTGACCCGAGAACAGCCCTGTTTTTTGTTGTCTCTGAACCCCCATAAAATGGATAACCGTCGGCTGACAGTTTACAGAGACACGCGGCCCCGAGGTGCACGCCATGATGCCATGCGCGCCATACCTGTCTCCAGTGAGAGGTACTGCGGGGCGTGTCGTGGTCGTATGGCTGCGCGTGCGCACCAAGCCGCGACATTCCGCTCACATACCGCAACAGCAATGAAATTATTTACTCGGTAGATATATATTTGATCGGTTTTGGTTCGGTTTTTGGTTCGGTTTTGGTTCGGGTTGCTTCGGATGGGTTTGCGTTGATTTTTTTTCGTCTCGTTCTGCTTTTTGCTCTGGTTTCGCTTTGCTTTTTCTTCGCTTCGCTTTGCTCGGCTTTGCTTTGCCTTGCCTTGCCTTGCCTTGCCTTGCCTTGCCTTTTGACTCGTCTCACCTTGGTTTGGTTGGCTTCGCTTAGCTCAGCATAGTTTAGCATAGCTTGGCCTACAACTTTGCTCTGCTCTGCTCTGCTTTGGTTTGCCTTGCTTTTCTTTCCTCTGATTTCCTCTTAATTTCCTCGATAACTTTACCCTGCTTTCTTACTCCAACTATCTCCGCTTTCCTCTATATAGCGTTCTCTGCCTTTTCCTCCGCTCTGCTCTGCTCAAAACGTTAAAGTTGCCTCAAGAGATAAGTCTTCATTTTTAGTTGCGCGCAAGCGATACTCGACAAACAAGCTCGTGGCGGTGCTTGGTGGCACCCACGTCTCCGTGAAGTTGTTGATGCTGGTCTTCTTGTGCACCGTCAAAGTCGACTCCTCGATCCCGACCACGTTGAGGCTGTCGTGGGTCTGCTCTCCGGTCACCTGGTTGTTGGCGAGGGAAAAAAAGGGCGATCGTTTTGCGGGGACGTCACTAACACAGTATGCGCACCGTTCACACATACCCAAAGCACAGTATACCAGGTACAGCCGGCCGCCCCCCCTCAAATGCTGCTATTAATATGAATAAAACTGTCACGGGGGGGGGGGGGGGGGGGGGGGGGGGCATGGTAATGAGGACCCGTCATGTGCACAAAAACCTATATATTCTAGTATTTTTACGAACGCTATTTGGTCCTGAATACTATGTTTCCCCCGTAATACTTGCTTACGTTTTTTTTTTATTGTACCGCGCATGTCGCTTTTTTTTTGGCGACGGGGGCGGGGGGGGGGGGAGGGGGGGGCTGCCTGCATGGGTTCTGAAAAGGTTCACTTGGCCCAACAGTGGTGCGGGACTATGCCTGCCCCCACTGTTTCGGCGACCAACTACTCTGAATCAGTATGGGATCACTTTGGGGCTATGTATCAGTTTTTTCCCGCTCAATGCTCTCCGAGTGATCATTGTACGAAATAGGTGCATACCAGGTATGGCACAGCTGTCGCCAGGAACTCGCGGGGCAGGATGTTCGTAACTGTCGACAACTTGTGCGTGTGCGTGTGCGGTTGGTTCAAGGAATTCGGAGAACAATGTATGCAAGTACCACTTCTGGCCGGAATATGAGGGATGAGGGCCGTTTAGAAATCAATGCTACCACTGCGTTGGCCTTGTCTTTACGCCCGGGGTGGAGTGAAATTGTTGGGGATATCGTATCGTTTTTATTTTTTTGATATCTCGAAATGTCGAACTTTCGATGTATCGCATCGAACGTCTTTTGCCCTCCACCCCCTGTGCCTTACTCCCGTGCTTTTTTTTTTCCAGTCTAGGACACTGAACGAGAGCTTCGGCCGCATGAAATGTCGAATTCGGATCGGCTTTTTTTTTTTGTGTATCGGTGTATACCGGTATGTCGTGTCGCACTCAAAAATCGTCCCATGTCCGGCACTCCAGTAGTACCACTACTATATCAAGCTCGGTCGCCGGTGGTAGAACTGGATTCAGCCAGCTCGAAATGCCCCCCCCCCCCCCCCCCCCCCAACCCTTCATGCGACTCGCCCGACGCCTCACGGCGCTTCGCGCTTGGTGCAAGCAATTAATGTCTGTCTGGTCGGTGAGAACTCGATGTGCTTCGTCCCGGCACTGTAAGGATGCGAGGATCTATGGTTATACGACTACGGCCATGCATGATAACGAGTACACCCCCCGCCACCTGGTCGGCAAAAACCCGACATGCTCCGTCCCGGCATTGTAGGATGCGAGGGTCTATGGTCATACGACTACGGCCATGCATGCTATCGAGCCCATATCTCCTATCGAGTACACCCCCCCCCCCCCCCCCCCTGTTTTTTGGTGCGGCCCAAAACAAAATAGAAGGTCGCCTTCCTTTGTAATAATACACCTATTGTGGGTGTTTGGTTTCCCTTGGTTGTGTTATTTCTGGTGATGCTCTCCCTTGATGTTGTTGAGTGCTCAATGTTTCGAAGCTCATGCAGCACAATGGAGGATGGCAAAACATCAGAATCATTGCTGACGGCACGAGGCGCACGGGATGGTCTATGTAACCGTCTGGGAGTTCGTCGAGACCGCAGCCATGCTTATCGCGGAGGACGAATCATACGGACCTCGGGTCCTGCCCACTTATTTCATCTTTGGAAACGCATCTGTTATTTTCTAAGTGACCGCGATAATACATAGCAGGTACCAGGCATATACTCTGGAGCTTCTGTTATTTGGATGCTGATGGACATCTTGTGCATCGAACATACCTGGTAGGTTGAAAAATACGTGCTGTCTTTGAGTTGGCATGGATGAATTAATTGCATCGCCTCCTATTATTAGTAATGAGAACCAAATAGACCGTGTGAAAGCAGGGGGATATATATATATATACCAGGTATATTTTATTTTTTTGTCCATCGTGGGTTCTGATTCTTACAACATTAGCCCACCCGTAACATCTTTTTAGGCCGCCCGATAAGAAGCTGGAAAGCTGGCTCATGGTTCCAGGGCGAGTTTTTTTGCTCGAGAGTGGGTAGGTAGTGTTCTGCGCTAACTTCATTCAGCACGATGACTCCCGAACTTCTATTACGGGGGACCATAGTTAATAGGACCTACGGTATACATAAAAACCTACCAGGTATATATTTGACAATTTTTACGAACAATATTTGGTCCTATTAACTATGGTCCCCCGTAATATTACGAGGGGCCATAGTTAACAGGACCTATGGTATACATAAAAACCTCTATGTTTAACAATTTTTACTAACAATATTTGGTCCTGTTAACTATGCCCCCCCGTAATAGTGTTTCTTGCGAAACGTCAGCCTGCCTTTCTTGTGTGGCTCGCTTTTCTTGCTGTTGAACTTCTCGTGGCTCGTATTTCTGCACTGTTTTTGGACTGTGCCGATGCTGTGTCCCGACGCCTTCTACGATAGAGGTAGCACTTTTGGGCTAAAATGCTTTCTGAATGACGGGGTTCCTCGGAATGCCAATCTTGTTTCGAAAAAATGACGCTTTCGTAGACTTGGGCCATGGGATTTTTCATCGGGACGATATTTGATTTTTGCGGAAGACAGTTTTCGGGTGAGCAATGGAGCTCCTTACGTGAGGAGCCTCAGAAAAAATAGGGTGAACCTCTATCGTAGAATGCCTCCCGCCCTCTTGATGGAAGAGCGGGCAGCGAAATACCTTTAGTTCGAGTACAGTAGCGGTCTCTTGGTGGTGCCGTTTGAGTATTACGGGGGACCACAGTAAATAGGACCTAGGGTACGCACAAAAACCTATATATTTCCCTATTTTTACTGACAATATTTGGTCCTATTTACTATGGTCCCCCGAAATAGCGCCGGTTGCCCGCTACGTACAGTAGTGCCTGTGAAATCGCTTGGCGTAGATGAAAAGTCACGCGCGGAGGGAATAGTCCCGGTTGGCGCTATATAGTAGCAGTGTTGTTGGCTGGCCCATATACACCGGCAGTAAATACAGAGAGGACCGGCACTGCTGTACCATCGTACCGCCATGCTGCGCGCGTGCGTCTTACGGCTCACGGCCCCAGGCTGCGCAATTCGGTCACCTCCCCTACATGTACCCCCGCGGTAGCCCCGCCTAGCTTCGTGTTGCCCACTATGCCCTCAAAAAATAGCCCAAAAAAAAAAAACTTGTTTTCCCCGTCTGTACTAGAATAGAACTACATACTTAGATCACAATCCCCTGAGCGTGCTCGGTTGGTGCATCCCTGGCCTCTCAGAGCTCCCACTTCCAAACCGCCTCCTTTCATTACTTGCCGGACCTTTCCAGCAGTTTTTTGTTTTCTCGGTCCTTTCTTCCTTTTTTCTTCTTTCGTTTCATGTGCGTGCGTGTACTCCGAGTACGGCACCGCGGGAGAGCCCGGCACCGTCGCGGGTGTCAGTGGGTGCTGGCGGGTAGAGGGGGGGGGTGCAAGGAACGCGGTCGCCGCTTTCGTGCCTAGGCGTCGCGTGTGCCTCGAGACACGAGGGATGCATGAACGGGCGTTGTCTGGCTTCCGTTTATGATTTTTGATAAGAGTATGTACAAGTTATCAAGGTCGTTCGGGATGGCAAGATAATGTTGAAGCGGTGCTTATTTTTTGCGACCACGCTAAAATTGAAAGAGGGAGGTGTGCAGTTTGAACACACCAACGTTATCGAGCTGGCGAACGACGGCCACGGTGAGCACCTGACTTTACGCGAGGCGGGCGACGGGGCTGATTTGTGTCAGAGAGTGATAAAAGCTTTACCCGGACCGAATCGGTGGCGAGGTGGTCGCGAGAGGGGCGGGCGGCGTACGAGGCTGAGAGAGAAGCTCTTCTGTGCGATTTGTTTCTTTTCTTCTTTTCGACCGGGTGCAAGGTGTTCCAATCAGGCAGAAAAGTATTGCACGAGAGGGGACAGGGATGTTTTTTGTTTCCGAATTTTCGGTTTCATTTTTTTCATTGTTTTTGCTGCTGTGCCGTGCTGTGCTTTCGCCTTCGTACATACGAGTACAGACATGGAGCATATCAAAATAAGAAAATAAGTACAGCAGTAGTACCCTACCTGGGGTATGTACGTACGTACGACACCCGCGACGTGAATCGTATGATGCGGCGTCCGAGCTGACGTCGGAGCTGTTTTTCCTGAAGCATGGCGGCGGGACTCTTGGCATTATCAAGTCGCCGGTTTGCAATTACGATCCTTGCAAAAACTAAATTAATCGTGGACCTCTGTTCGCTTCGCATAATTTGATGTACTTTTTTCCTTCCTGAGCGAGCGTAGCGCGCGGCGTAGGCCGCCCGCGGAGCGAAGCGCCTTGTACAACATACTATTACGGGGGGCCATAGTATATAGGACCTATGTACACACAAAAACCTATACATTTCCCTATTTTTGCTCACAATATTTGGTCCTAGTAATTATGGTCCCCCGTGATACGACAATCAAGAGAATTCCCAAAGGGGGGTAACAGCAAGTATTGTTCACGGGTCGGGTCAAATCTCGCGGGTCAGGTCGGGTCATGTCGGGTGAAAACGTGACCCGATCCGACCCGACCCGTGAGAAATTGAAAACCTCGCGATCCGAACCGACCCGACCCGACCCGACCCGATCCGACCTGACCCGATCAGTGAAATCCAAAAAACAAAACATAACTGATCCGTGAAGAACCCTCATAGACACCACTCTAGACGGTAATGTAAGGACCCTTGTGGATATACACGTGACGTTCACATGGTCCTTATATATACGCCCAGGGTGATAAATTGATCGGAGTTCGCTCTCCTCGGGGTACGATGAGGGGCGGGGGGATACAGCACCGAGTTGTTGACTGACCGACTTGTTCCTGTCTCATCGCAAAGGACGGCACAAAAATATCTCTCCTCCCTGCGAGTTTGGGAGGCTGCTGCGGGGCCCTCTTTTGGGTGTGAGCATGTACTGCGTGGTCATCTCTTTCCGCATGGTCGATCGATCGAGTTGGCGCGTATGTGTAGGTATGTACATATGTATGTCTGTACGTATGTATGTGGTGATGCACGCCCTCGTCATAATTCTACTTCACGCCTATATATATATATATATATATATACTTCGTCTCTCCGAATTCAGAAAATAAACAATTATAGCCCTCCCGAATTCATTTTTTTTTTTACTTTTATATGAAACGTTTTTTTTTCGACAACGGGTATGTACACAAAAAATGATAATAAACGAAAAAAAACGCCGAGCGAAGCGCATTGACGGAAAATATCTCGACGAGTTTGTTTCCAGCGCCACACACATATACACCATGTTCGATGTGTAGGCCCCACAACAGATCCCAATTCTGGAAGGAAAAATCGGCTCGAAGAAAAAAAACGTCCGAGGGTGTGTGTTACCTTCCGCGTTGTGCGGTGCTCTCGTCCAGCGAGTCCTCTACCTGCGGCATGATTTCGTGCGCGAGTAGGATGCACGTGTACAAGGGGGCCTCTTTGTCGCGGAGGGCTAGAACTCTAACACCCGCCGCCGGCTCCGCGCATGCCCGTTGTGCGTTAGATGGTCAAGGGTCTAAGAAAATCGAGGCCGTAAATCTCTACAACACCAAGCGGGCGGGGGGGGGGGGGTACTCGATAGGAGAGATGTACTCGATCTCATGCACCGTAGTCGTATGACCATAGACCCTCGCATCCTTACCATGCCGGGACGGAGCATGTCGGGTTTTCACCGACCAGGCAGACATTGCTTGCACCAAGCGCGAAGTGCCGTGAGGTGTCCGTCGAGTCGCATGAAGGGTGAGCTGCATCCTACTAAGAACCGCTTGTGAGGCGGACTTGCATATGGATGACAGCTTCAATGGGTTAATTTAATTTCCGGTGTAGGCATTTCCAGAGACAGCAATGGGAGTACTATGTAACAGCCTCTTGGGTGCCTTACCTTGAACACTACGTGATACGATCATTTCCCAATTGTGCGGAGTAAAGGTTATTTACCTCGCACAAATGATCTAACTCGACAACCATCTGTGGGTGACCGCCAAAAAACAAAACAAAAAAAACGGTACCCTGGTTGTCTAGCTCACGTAGTGAGCGGCATGTTATACAGTGTCGTTGCCAACCGACGCCAACCCAACCTATAAAAAAAATAGGGGGGGGGGGGTACATAGTGGGAAAATACGTCACGCGCAAACAAGTACACAATTGTACACAACTAGCAAGCATTTTTGTTTCACGCCGTCATTGGTGTAGGTTCACTACTGTATGTATGATATATACGCTCTCGAGACTGCTGTGACGACATCGTACATACACAAGAGACGAGCGCTTGCCGAGCTCTCGTAGCCGTAATTTTGTACATACCACGCTGGCCGTAAATATAATCACCACTTGGTATCGATATGGACGTCTGAACGGCCCCTATAAATACGCACAGAGTGGTGTATATATCTTCAAGAAATATTGATCTCTCTCTGGGGGGGTGGGGGGGATATTCCTTATCATGCACGGCCGTAATCGTATGACCGTAGACCCTCGCATTCTTACAATGCCGGGACGAAGAACGTCGTGTTTCCACCGACGAGGCAGACATTGATTGCTTGCACCAAGCGCGAAGCGAAACGTGAGGTGGTGTTGGGCGAGTCGCATGAAGGGTGACGTGCATCCTACTACAGTAAAGGGCGCTTTTGACTTTTGAGGCGGGGTTGCTTGCACATGGATGACAGCGTCAATGAACGGATTTATTATCTGGTGTGGCCTCTCGGAGGAAAGGGGCGGGCGGGGGGGGGGGGGGGGGGGGGGGGGGGGGGGGGGCGGAGGTACTCGATAGGAAAGACGTACTCGATCTCATGCGTGGCCGTAGTCGCATGGCCATAGACCCTCACGTCCCTACAACCCCGGGACTGAGCGCTAATTGCACACAGCAGGGGTATGCAAGATAAAACTCTTCAACACCCTCTAGTAGATAAGATGCCGGGATTCGTAGTGTTTCTGGCCGGTTTGCGTCGTTCTTTTTGGCGGAAAACCTAGAGTCTGGTGGATCGGGTCAGCGCGGATTCAGGGTGCTTGGTGGGGCCCTGCCCCCCCCCCTGCGAGCGGCTAATTACCGTAAATAGAGTTGAGTTCGAGTTCAACAGCGGTGCGAATCGATTTTCAGCCCTCGACCCCCCCCACCCTTCCCCCCCCCCCGCCCCCCCCCCCCCCCCCCCCTCCCCCCCCCCTCCCCCGAGAACGGGAACATGGGAATATTTGCAAAACACCGAACACCAACGAGGGGGTTTCGGGAAAAAAAAAAAAATCCGGTCGTTCGGAAAAAAAAAACATAAAAATGTTTCGACTTTTACTGTTAATATTACGGGGGGGCATAGTTAACAGGACCAAATATTGTTAGTAAAAATGGTTCAACATAAAGGTTTTTATGTGTACCATAGGTCCTGTTAACTAAGGTCCCCCGTGATAGCAGGTGCTGCACCTTCACCGTATTTTATACCTTTGAGAGAGAAAAACGAACACCGAAAAACGATTCGCACACCTGTACGAAGTCAACGCTCTTTGCGGTGTAGGTAGGTGCACACAGGGCCCGCTCGGAGGGCTGTGAGGTCGGTGTGGGACCAGGGTGCCGGGCGGGAGCAAGGTGGAGGGAGGTGTTGCAAAGATATATATTTGCAATACCCAATTTAGAGGTACACAGGGCCCGCTCGGAGGGCTGTGAGGTCGATGTGGGATCAGGGTGCCGGGCGGGAGCAAGGTGGAGGGAGGTGTTGCAAAGATATATATTTGCAATACCCAATTTAGAGGTACACACAGGGTCCGCTCGGAGGGCTGTGAGGTCGATGTGGGATCAGGGTGCCAGGCGGGAGCAAGGTGGAGGGAGGTGTTGCAAAGATATATATTTGCAATACCCAATTTAGAGGTACACACAGGGTCCGCTCGGAGGGCTGTGAGGTCGGTGTGGGATCAGGGTGCCAGGCGGGAGCAAGGGGGAGGGAGGTGCTGCAAATATATATTTGCAATACCCAATTTATGGGTACACCCAGGGTCCGTTCGGAGCGCTGTGAGGTCGGTGTGGGATCAGGGTGCCAGGCGGGAGCAAGGTGGAGGGAGGTGTTGCAAAGATATACCTGGTACTTGCAATACCCAATTTTGCGAATCTGGGGTCGTCTTCCCGATACCCCGAGTCGGGGTATCCTACGGCAATACCTCTGTTTGCAGGGTATATACGTATGCGATCGAAGTGTCACCCACAGTTCGCAATGACGAGTTTCGAGGGGAAAAAAATCGATCTCACAGCTCACGTTTTTGTTTTTGTTTTTCACGTATATAAAAGCAGCACGATTGGCTCCAGAAACGAAGGTTTCCCACTAAATTTTCTAGAAGATGATTTGACACACACCGTGTACGAGACGAAAAAAAAACTAACCCCAGCACCCTAACCCAGCAATCAGAGCAACCCTGAACCCCAAGCCAATCAGACCAAATCTCGAATGAGCAGTAAGCTCTTACTGTGACAAAAAAAACGCCTTCCGTGCGCGACATTTTAGGTGTACGCATCGCTTTTCCCGCTTCCCCGTCCACCGTACGCACATAAGTATAATACGTCAGTATAATACGTACGTACCGATTGATCTCTGAGATCCCACATACTATACCGGTACCATACAAGCATATAACACTTGTACACACTATAATCACGTGTGTTTTGACATTCTACGAAATGGGCGACACAATTAAACCATCGATCAATAAAAAGTTCCGGTATGTTTGACGTATATATATACCTGGTACGACGTTACAAGGCATCCACATCTGTCCAACACATGTCTAGGGCAGGAGGCAGTGCCCGGATACATAAAAAAACGTAATGGTGCCACGGGCAGATCTCAGCGCGATACACCGTCGAAAGCCTAGTAATACTGGCTGCGGCTGCTTATCACGGCGTGGACTCTAATATATATAGAGAGAGGCTTCCCAGTGTACTCCTTCCGAAGTTTTCTTCCTAAGCATACGAATGCAGGGTCGATGGAAGGCCTACCACCTACCGCGTATTTCACACAGACGGCATTCTCGACTCACGCAGCGGTTCTTGAGGCGAACGCATCCCAAAGCGGGTGATTTGGGCCTGTTTTGGGCCTGTTTACTCTGGGC
This sequence comes from Nereocystis luetkeana, assembly GCA_031213475.1. Lineage (NCBI taxonomy): Eukaryota > Phaeophyceae > Laminariales > Laminariaceae > Nereocystis > Nereocystis luetkeana. Next base: position 4,619,793 of record JARUPZ010000019.1, read on the forward strand.
CTCCGAGATAGGCTGCGTCGGCTTCGGGCGGTCTACACGCACTGCTATTACGGGGGATCATATTAAATAGGACCTACGATACACACAAAAAACTACTGGTATATTTTTAGCTATTTTTACTAGCAACATTTGGTTCTACTTACTATGGCCCCCCGTAATAGGATATCAGTGATCTTGTTCCATCGCCCGGCGGTGGTGGCGGCGGGCGGGGGGCGGGGGGTTGTGGTGAGTAATGGCTTTGTGTTATTTAGCCGTTATCCCGCCGCAGCGCAATCGGTCAGATTTTGTCTTCACTGCAAAAAAAAAAAAAAAAAACATCACCAACAAAAAAACACCAATTTTAAGTAGTTTGTCTCCAGAAACGATGGGTGTACTTGAAGAGGGGAATTATTTTTCTCCCCATCAACCATTAAATAGATTCGAGTCGGCGAAGGGAGCAAGCGTCAAAGTCTTCTCGTAACAAACAGGGCGACAAAGGCTCGAAATCATAGAGGGGGGGGGTGTGAAGGTGTTACCTACGGAGCTATAGGAGTAAAAGGTCGATCGATTACCCAGCCCAGAACCAGGGAGATGTGTTATTTAGGTGTGCACGCGCAAGCGTTTCTGTAAAGAAACGTTCGAAGTGGGGTACGAACCCGTGACCTGGACGACGTCAAATGGGAACGTGTTACCTACTGAGCTATAGGGGTAAAAGATCGATCGATTACCCAGCCCAGGGTAATCCTTATAACAGGGGGGGGGGGAGAAGAGCCTGCCGTGTGGCCCCGGGTCTGAATCACTACTGCTATAGGAGTGACTATGACGAGGGACCATAGTAAACAGGACCATATATTCTTCGTAAAAATAGCGAAATATATAGGTTTTGTTGTATACCGTAGGTCCTATTTAATATGGTCCCCCGTAATATTGATAGGAGTGAGAGAGAAATGACGGGCGAAGTTGAGGAATGGGATGGAAAAAAAACACAACAACTGTCACGTTGCTGCGGATTATCTCCGTCGGAGATTGGTGATGATGCTCATCATCGTGAGTAGCAGGGTCGGAGACACAATTTTACTCTCAACAGTCTTGGACTTTCTCCCTTTCGAGTTCTCGGTATATATACTCCAGTATAGCTATCACACCCGTACATACGTACGCCAAAAAAAATCACACCTATTACGATACGTATCTCCATCTCTCAACTTCACATCGAAGACACAAGCTCGTACCGACTGATGTTCTTGACGTCCCCGCTTGCCAGTTCTCGGGCGCAAAACAACGTATCACACGCACCAGCACGCACGTACGCAAAAAATCACGCCTGCCTCCACCGCTCACCTGAGCTTCGATGCCCGCCGGGGGCACTTGCATGCATTGAAGGTACCCCTCCATAGTGTCAGACCTGAAAAGGCGGGCGGGGGGCACAGCAAAAACAAGAAGCAACGTTTGTTTGGTACGATACTACCACGCGAAAAAACAAAACCGCACTGTTTGTTTTCTACCTCTTCACAACCATGCGTTCGGTCTCGCTCACGCGTTTGCGCATCGCACATAGCAACAATATCCCGTTTCCCCCCCCCCCCTGTTCTCTTAGTATTCCCATCCCCTTTCACTACCTGCGCCCTTCCCTAATTACCACGGGGGACCATAGTAAATAGGACCTATGGCACACACAAAAACCTATATATTTACCTATTTTTAGTAGCAATATTTGGTCCTGTTGACTATGGCCCCCCGTATATAGTCGATACTCAAGATCCGGGGGATACATATTATATAGAAGGCTTTCCCTACCCCCTCTCACAAATTCCGGTTCGTGCGCCTTGCACTTTTTTTATCGCGAGACGAGAAGATTCCGGCACTTTCTTCCCCCGTCCACTCCCGTGTGCTACGCGAGACACACTCAAAAGTGTCACGTATCGCGCTTCCGTAGATGCAGCAGCAGATGTACACCCAGTCTGCAACAGACAGATTCGGCGTTGGTATATGGTACGCAACTGGTGCGTGTATGTGTTCATTATATACCCTGGTACCTGGTATCCGCATAAGCATTTAATCCCTTTAGAACCGCAGTCCCGTTTTGGGGACAAACCAGTCAAGTTTCAAGTAGTTTGTCCCCAAAACGGGACTGCGGTCCTAAAAAGGGTCAAGTTCGCACATGGGTGTGTGAATCGTTTCTCGGCGCTCAATCTTTCCCAGAGCCGGGAGGCAGGTTTGCCGGTGCCGGGCAACCTTAAGGTGTTTTCGGAAAACACCCGGTCGAGAGCCTTCGGAAAAAAATAGGAAGAGTGTTTCGAGTCTGCGTACAGTAGTAGCAGTATCGTCCTCTTTTGTTTTTCAGCGTTGCCGAGAGAAAGCGACCGCTGAAAAACGACATCACCCCTGCGCGCAGTCAAAGCTCTTCTCACGGTACATCATATATATATATGTATGTACATGTATATATATATCACAAGTACACCTGGTACAATACACGACCTGGCTGGTTGGTTTGTTTGTTGTCATCTCTGAAAAAAAGTCCGTACGTATGACAAGAAAAAAAAAACAAAAAAAAAACAGGTACTTGCGCCAAGGCAACGGCGGTGGTGCACTGTCTGGCCAGTAGCATGCCGTAGCAGTGCAGACGGCGGGGCGTGCTCCCGGCTCCAGCCTGCCTGCGTGGCTGCCATACCGCGCGCTCGCAGGGCAGTGGTAATGACATGTCGTGTACTCTGGGTACCCTGGTATGTTTTTTATCGCACTTGGCACGGGCCTGTCTTGTGTTTTTTTGCGCTCGTACCGTACATGGGTCGTGGAACCCCGACTGCAGTTCTAGTGCGTATTTATGACCAACACCCCTGTTTCCCTGCTGAAGTATCTGTATACCCTATCACACTGGGTGCTAAGATAACAAAACCCTGCCATTAATTCCGAGTCGATTTCTCCTGCTAAACAGCGGGGGGGGGGGTGTGTACTCGATAGGAGGTTTGTACCAGGTACTCGATATCATGCATGGCCGTAGTCGTATGACCATGGACCCTCGCATCCCTACAATGCCGGGACGGAGCATGTCGGGTTTTCACCGACCAGGCGGACATTGATTGCTTGCACCAAGCGCGAAGCGCTGTGAGGTGTCTGGCGAGTCGCATGAAGAGTGAGCTGCATCCTACTAAGAATCCCTTTTGAGGAGGACTTGCCATATGGATGACGACAGCTTCAATGAGTTTGACTTTAATTTCCGTTGTAGGCATTTCCACATACAGCAACGGGAGCACTATGTAACTGCCTCTTGGGTGCCTTACCATAAACACTACGTGATACAATCATTCCCGCTTGTGCGGAGCAAAGGTTGTTCACCTCGCACAAGCGATCTATTTCGACAACCAGCTGCAGGGGTGAGGGGGGGGGGGGCTACTCGATACCATGCATGGCCGTAGTCGTACGGCCATAGACCATCGCATCCCTACAATGCCGGGAAGGAGCACGTCGGGTTCGAGTTTTCACCGACCAGGCAGACATTGATTTGCTTGCACCAAGCGCGAAGCGGAACGTGACGTGGTGTTGGGCCGGTCGTGATGAAGGGGTTGAGCCGCATCCTACAAAGAACCGCTTGTGAGGCGGTCCTGCACATGGATGACGACAGCTTCAACGAGTTCATTTATTTTCCGGTGTGACCACTTCCAGCGACAGCAAATGGGGGTATCACTGTATGTAAGTTGCCTTGTGGTTGCCTTACCACAAACACCTCGTGATGCGATCGACCGTTCCCCTTGTGCAGAGTGAAGGTTCTCCAAATGATCTACATAGCTCGATCGCCAGCTGTGACCGACGGTCAAGAAAAAACAAAAAGAAAAAGAAAAAGGATATCCTGGTTGTCCAGCTCGCGTGGTGAGCGCCATGTTTTACGGTGTCGTTGCCAACCGACGCCAACCCAAAATACCCTGGTCGTCTATTACGGAGGACCATATTAAATAGGACCTGCGGTACACATAAAATAATATATATTTCGCTATTTTAATCAACAATATTTGGTCCTATTTACTATGGTCCCCCGTAATAGCTCACGTGGAAAGCGGCATGTTTTACGGTGCCCTTGTCAACCGACGCCAACCCAACTAATATATATATATATATATATATATATATATATATATAGAGAGAGAGAGAGAGAGAGAGAGAGCCGGTCGCCCCGGTGGTTCAAGTGGTTAACCTCGAATTCTACTTGTGTTTGAATCCGGGGCTCGAGCCCCAGGTGGGTCGGACATTTGACTTTATTTGCAAAAATAAAAATAAAAAAGGATTCAATTGTTGAGAGCGCCTTGCAGCTTGGGTAGGCACAATTCGATGCGAGTCGACGAGGGAAGAAAAAGGCTGAAATCTTCTCGCGATAAAATTGAAGGCACGTACCGTAGCGGGAAGGGGGTAGAAGAGCCTGCTACGTGACCCCGGATCTGAGTTACAAGTTGGAAGGAGAGAGAGAAGAAGATGTGCGAAGATCATAAATGTGGGATGAGCAAAAACAAAAACAAAAACAAAAAAATTGGGGGCGGGTGGGGTACAAGACCAAAGGGGGTGGCTGTGGGAACATCTTGTCGTGGAGAAGTTTCCGTGAATGCAGTCGATGGCCGTTGGCGCTCTCCTCCTCCGTCGAGAAAGCCTTATTCAGAAATCCGTTTGAGAGGGGGTGTGCTGTCTCGCGTGTTACCAGGTGCCATGCATTTGTACGAGCAGTTAAATTCGTTTTGGCTTTCCCACCCCATTCGCTTTGTCGTCTTTGCCCTTCCTCCCCTTTTTCTCTCCCCCTCCTCAGTGGTGGCTCAGATCCGGGGTCAACATCGCAGGCTCCCCCCCCCCCCCCTCTTTTTTTTTTTAACGCGACAAGGCTTCAGCCTCTACGACTGTACCTTTACCTGGAAGCCCTGACCGAGTCTTACTTTGTTTTGCTGTCCTTACTACCTACCTGTCCATTTATTAGTCTTTTTGCGCCACCACGGAGAAGCCAGAGTAGACTGGACTACTATTCATAGCTGTAGGAAATATGCCAATGTGAGGTCAACAACAACAACTACTACCAATCTGTCCCGAGATATAGAGACTGTTTGAACACTATCACGAGGGACCACAGTAAACAGGACCTACTGT